>JADRCD010160199.1:0-32802 GCA_019843815.1 Montemys delectorum | reverse complement strand
ATTATTATTATTATTATTATTATTATTATTATTATTATTATTATTATTAAATCTTTTTTACAGACCAGTTGTTATCCCCCTCCTGGTCTGCCCTCTGACTGTTCCTCAACACATACCTACTCCATCTCCAAGAGGATGTCCCCACCCCACCCCTACCCTCATCCCCACCCCATGAGACTTTCCCACCCCCTAGGGTCTCAAGTCTTTCCAGGCTTAGTACTTCTTCTCTCACTGGGGCCAGACCAGTCAGTCCTCTGCTGTGTATGTGTCAGGGCCTTGGAGCAGCTGGTGTATGCTGCCTGGTTGATGGCTTAGCATCTAAATCAATTTTCCATGTTGCAATTTCCAATTGGTTCTAAATGTCTTGCTACTAATTATATTCTGGGAACAGAAAATCCAATGGAGTAAAAAGATGGTTTTATGGAATGGTGGCTATAAGAATGGACTACCTTATCTTTCAAGAGTTTGTTGGATAGTTTATAATGCCTGTGGATATGCAGTATATGAGGGTTTGTTTATTAGATTATTAAAAATCATATGCATGACTTGTGTCCTCACCTTAAGAGGTTGCTCCAGTGAAATATTGCAAACAGGAAGGACTGTAAAACCTTTGTATACACGTTCTAGATGCTGAGAAGTTTAAGAGTAAGCCACTGCTAGACTCAGTCTGTGGTGTCTGGAGAAGACCCACCTCAAGCAACAAACTATTTATGTGGTGTTTGGCTGTAAAATCTCTCTGGGATATATCAGAGGAAACTTAGTGATCTCATTCATGAAACTCTTGCCATAATCACCCAATTACCTTCCAAAGGACAGGTTTTAACACCGCATTTACTTTTGAGTTAAAATTTCAACATGCTAAGATTTGATAAGGCTAAACATTTACAATAGAGCAGATAGAAACGAATAAAAACAGAAGCAAAAATATAGTCTCTCTCTCTCTCTCTCTCTCTCTCTCTCTCTCTCTCTCTCTCTCTTCCACCACTGTGTATGTGTGTATGTCTGTGCAGTTTGTATGTATGTATGCATATGGAGACAGGAAGTTAATGCCATAAATTCTATCAATTTCTCTCTTACTTTCATCATTGCTTTTAAAAATATATTTATTTTTTGAGAAAGTCTTGTAAAACATTTGGATCATATACTTCCCCTCACACAGTTTCTCTCAGATCCTTGCCCACTAACTACACACCCAACTTCATGTTCTTTCTCTGTTAACAAACTAAACAAAACAATAGCACAATGGTGGGACCCTGCTGGCCCCAAGCGGGTGGTACACAATAGGACTGGTGAGGGCACACAGTAAAACTCTGGTAATGGCTTTAAAGTCTGAGGGTCTGGAGGCTTTCTAGCTCTCTAACTGTACTGAAATGCTGATGATAACTTCTGAAAAGTCCTAAAAACTTACTTGCCCTTTCCAAGGGTAAAAAGCTCCTCGCCTAGACAATTAACATCTGTAGCCTAATAGCGAGGATTTAACAATGTGGTCTTTGTTCTATCTCAGCAAGAACTGCTGGGCTCTAACTTTAGGCTGCTAGTCGGAAGTCAAAGGAAGCAAAAAGGACACTTAGAAAATGATTATAGCATTTATTACTAAGTTGTAAAAAGTTTCCTATGAAAGCTATCTACGGGAAAAATCAGAGAGATCCTAAGCAGGTAAAGGGAAAAATTCTTCTAAGGGAAAAAATTCTTCTAGGCAGGGGGTCGGGGTGGGGTGGAGAGGAAAGGAAGAATTCTCTCTATCTTCTCATCTCTCTGTCCTCAGTACTTACACATCTTTCAGTAGACATGATCACATGTTACAAAGTTCATCACAAGTTCACACAAAAAATCAAATCAAAAATTGAACTAGGAGTTTACAACAGAGAATGTTTACTGGCTTATCCATTAGGAATAATTATCTGGCTAAACATCTATCACATGTCTCAGCTCCACAGGTTCACTGAAGGTTTAAAACCATGACTAAGTTATTAGTGGAGTTTTGTATAGATAAACCCAACCAATCTTTTATCTTCTGTCTTAGCACCTATAATAAGCGGTTAGTCCCTTTTAATGACCTTTGGTTAATTGTTTTACAACCTTTTGGAATGTGCTCTGAGTAGGAGAAAGTCTGGTTACTATCTAAGAGCAATTAACTGCTGACACTTGGGAGACTGGCAAAGTTCTCACTGCAGTTTTGATTGTCAGAAAAGGACCTAAGAGCAGTCCCACTATAAAAGAGCTTAATAATCACAGACATAATTTTAGGAATTCTTATAGGACCATCATTAAGACTCAAGAAATTATTTGTCTATATAGCATCACCACAAGACAGTACGTCTTGGATCTTCAGAGATCTGCTCCAAAGATGTGAGCTACGACTTAGTGATTGTTATATATGTTTAATAATAACAGGAAAAGTATATCAATAGCAGGAATCTTTCATAAAATGAATCCCTTACAGCCTTGCTTAATAAGAGCTCACCTGTCGCAGATTATATAATAATCTGAAACAGGCCATTTTAGGACAGTCACCTGCTAGTTATCAGCTTGCCCCATTATGGCTCCTGACAGCACAGAACTATGAACTCTGATGTATGTTGGTTAACTCTTTCATTCCTGAGCATGGAGCTTACAAGTTCTGTGGTTGATATCCTCAACCAGTTTTTTATACACTCACTTTCATTTACTTTTAGCTTACCTTTTCATCTAAATAGGCTTTCCCAGAGAGCCCCAAAGATACTGCTGCTTCAGGCCTGGCTCAGTACTTGTTATTTAAAGTCTACTCACAAACTTAATCTCCACAACTCAGTTTCTTAATTAATAGGAAGAAATAATATTAACAAGCACTGCATAGTTTTCCTAAACAGTAAAGTTAAATAAGATCTCAAAAATACTGAAATCAATCTACAAAAGTAGTCAAAACAAACATAATTTCTTACTAGTAAATTCATTAAATTATCCTCTGACTATTACTCATAAATTACTTATAAATTAATCATTAATTATTATTTTATTATTGCTGTTAATTATTCTTATTGATTATTATTCAATAACAAAAACAAGATATCTCATGGCAAAATGAACAGACAGACTTTATAACAATATAAAAATGTGTTTTAAAAAACATCTTTTTGGTACTTAAAATCTGGAGAATTTTTACTTTAAAGAACTCAATACATGGCTCCTAAGCAAGCCAAAACCATTCACAATTTTTATAAATATTTCTTAGTAAGATATGGAAGATTCTTTTGTTTGACAGAAACATTACAAACAATTTTTTTTTTTTTAATATGGAACGCTTCACGAGTTTGCATGTCATTCTTGCGCAGGGGCCATGCTAATCTTCTCTGTATCATTCCAATTTTAGTATATGTGCTGCCGAAGTGAGCACACAAACAAATTCTTAATATGTGTTCACCAAATCATGCTAAATGGTGTGGAATCAGTTGAGAGTGCCTCTGTAAAAACTCAGCTAAAATAGAAATACGTATTCCCCATAGCATGTACAGTTCATTCCAGGGAAATCTCATTTCTCTCTATCTTGGAGGAAGAAAGAATGAGGGAAAAATTAATTGTCTGAACCAGTAAAATTACTTGAAGCTCTGATGGAAGATAAATTGGTTAGCGGAGAGGGAAAACATGAGGATGGGCATTGGTCTGAATCATGCCTGCTTCCTACTAATTGACTGTCTTCGTAACTCTTGGAAGTTAAAGAAGAGAGAAAATGACCATGTTGTCTTTCTATTAGTTACACTATTCAGTTTTACTTTTTAATTCAAATGACTATGGTTTTCAATCTTAGATGCATCCATTACAGTAAGCTAATTTATTTCTATTTCTTTCAAAATCAATTAAAATTTTAAGATGCAGCTTTTTTATTTCAAGTTGCAAATATAGAAAATATCAGTTTATTTTTCTCATTATTTTGTAACTATATAGAGGTCATGGATTATTCCAGGCAAACCTCTAGACTTCACAAAATCTAAAATGAAATATCAATTTTCTGGCTGAGGGAAGTTGAAAGCTATCACTGTTACTAAACTTTATTGTGTTTCTCAAAGTAGTGTATTTCATAAAGGTAGTAGAGAAATGTAGAGCAGGAAAAGAAGGAGAATGCCAGCTATTGGGAGGTATTGCTGGTATCTCTGAATATGAAAGGCTGTACAGACCCCAGTTGCCAGGGACCAGCCTTGGCTGAGGATTGATGTGGAGAAGGGTGATGCGGGAGCAGCAAATGGAAGGAAAGATCGGACATGAGATCCCATTCTTCATGAAATGGGAGAGAGAGGAAGCATATTTCGGCATAGCTTTTTCTACTCTGACAATTTTTGCCTCTTTCAAGCTTTATTTATACATAAAATCATTTCCTCAAGAATTTTATTCATTGATTACACAGCTTTTTAAATACATTTTCTTCTAAAGTCTTCCTTGATTACATAAGAATATTGAAAGAGGAACAAAACGAGTAAACAGCAATTTTATAAGAATTAAAAAGTGATAAAATCAATTTTCGTTAAACTCAATATCCTTTTCCTTAAGATTGGTGTGGTAATGCCTTGCAGTTATAGAAAGGCTAGACAAGATGACTCTGTTTGAATATGGTTTTGTTTCAGTTTGGCATAATTTAATAGATCAACGTTATTTCCTACTATTATATCAAACTTGACTTTCAATAGAAGTTCAACTTTTAACCCTTATTTAGTTCTTCCTTTCTTTCCTCTATATTTCATTTATATTTGGCATAAGACCGCCGTCCTTTTTCTTTGATTCTTAAAACATTGTGCAGCCCCTTTGCATAAGTAAGGGCAGTCTATCAGGAGAATTCTGTTCTGATGAGTCTGCTCAGGAAAGCAGGCCATTCACTGAGCCAGGATGCCCTCCTCTGTGTCCCTGTCTTGAATCCTTATTTCATATGATTCTTATCTTTATTCCAATGCTAGAAAAAAAAGGAAAGAACATTATGGTTCCTAAAACTGCTCACTTTGCCTTCAGGAAGGTATCAAGGCTTGTCATAAACTTGCATGATCAAAATCACTTCCCACTCATACAAGTTCCTTGTTTCTAAAGTTAAACATTAAAAACCCAGCAATTCAATTACAGCTTGTCAGCTTCTAAATTTTCTTCTTAAATAATTCTTCTTAAATCCTCTATCTCATCCTTATTAACAATGCCCATTAGTGATATAAATGTTTATATAAGTAATAAGTTCTTAAGAAAGACTATTTTCTGCATAGCTATTTTTCTAGGGAAATTTCATAAATTTCACTCTTATTTACACTAACTTTTTGTATCCTAGCTCTAAGTTTTAGAGAGAGGCCTTTAACAGCAATAAGCATAAGTAAAGCAAAACGTATGCAGCGATTATCCACCAAAGGCAGTGAAGGGTCAGTCCAGATTGTCCAAGTACAGGAACTTTGTCAAAAAGTGCCTTTAGGATGCTAGGCATTGCCACTCAGTGTCAGCAGAAACTGTTTTACTTATTTATTTTTTTTTGTTGCTCAATGATTTAGTGTAACTTTTAAAAGAAAGACTTATGCTAGAAATACAAGATAGTTAATAGTGTTACATGCACACAGAAATGAGAATGGGGCAGTCAGAGTTCTCACTAACATGAGCATGGAGCAACAGAGATTACATCAGTCTCTGTCCAGAGACTCAGTCAAATCATCTTTCAGCATTTGGGATCTAGAATTTTAAAATGAGAACTCAGAAACACTTAGTAAGCAATGCTTGATGAATCCAGAGACAACAAGCTCACAGTGGATTTTAGTGTCGATGGACAGTTGAAATGGATATTTCTTAGTTGAGGATGTATAGTCACCCAAGGAAGAACAAAAATTCAGTTCAAGATGAATATTCCTTCATAATAGATAAGTATCATGCACATACATGTTTTTATTCATATTTTTACTTGATTCATTTTCAAAATTAAACCATTTATTTATTTATTTATTTATTTATTCATTTATTTATTTACTTAGAGATAGTCTAGGTTTTCTAGAAATTCTGTTTTAATTGTTTCATCATGAAGATTCAGTGTTAATGTTGACTGGTCGTTTCTAGCTAGGAACACAGGTGGTCCATCTTTGTAGAGAAACAGAAGGCAGCATATATGTCTACAGATGAAGTCCTGCATAGCTCCCCCCTCTCTTTTACATTTTTATCTCTTCCTCCTTCCAGAGAGGTACTTGCTCTTTGAGGAACTGTAGGAGTGAGAAGTGATCAGTTGCCATGTAGATTAGGAGCATGAGGCTGAAGGAATTGCTACTTTTTTTGTGGGTTGCCCTAACATCTAAACAAGTATGATTCTTTTCATTTTCTGATGAGGCAAGTTATCACAGAACTATTTTGTCTAATTATCTTAAACACAGTAATTTTGTCTAAGCTTGGTCAGAATTAACAGGGTTGTGTTTTAGAAGACCAAGCATGGAAAACTAAGAGAATAAGGTCAATGTGAGTTCCAAGCTCATTAAAGACTTCAGTGATTATGTAAAACTTGTTCAGTTGGTCAAAACATCATTGATATCCTCATATCTAGACTGAAGACCAAAGTAAAATGCACACAGCTATTTGTCCCTTATGTATTTTTCAGATTGTGCATTGATTTTTATATACACTGTTCAGAGTGTGTTATAGAAATAACATCCCAGACCTTAAGCTGTACTACAGAGAAATTGTGATAAAAACTACATGGTATTGGTACAGTGACAGGCAGGTAGATCAGTGGAACAGAACTGAAGATCCAGAAATGAACCCATACACCTATGGTTACTTGATCTTTGACAAAAGGGTTAAAACATGAAGTAGAAAAAAGATAACATTTTCAACAAATGGTGCTAGCTCAACTGGTGGTTATCATGTAGAAGAAGGCTAATTGATCCATTCTTATCTCCTTGTATAAAGCTCAAGTCCAAGTGGATCAAGGACCTCTATATCAAACCAAATACACTAAAACTAGTAGAAAAGAAAGTGGGGAAGAGCCTTGAGCACATAGGCACAGGGGAAAATTTTCTGAACAGAACACCAATAGCTTCTGCTCTAAGATCAAGAATTGACAAATGGGACCTTATAAAGTTGCAAAACTTCTGTAAGGCAAAAGACACTGTCAATAGGACAAAATGGCAACCAAGAAATTGGGTAAAGATCTTAACCAATCCTATATCTGATAGCGGGCTAATATCCAATGTATACATAAAACTTAAGAAGTTAGACTCCAGAGAACCAAATAATCCTATTAAAAATGGGGTACAGAGCTAAACAAAGAATTCTCAAGTAACGAATACTGAATGGCTGAGAAGCACCTAAAGAAATGTTCAACATCCTTTATCATCAGGGAAATGCAAATCAAAACAACTCTGAGATTCTACCTCACACCAGTCAGAATGACTAGGATAATAACTCAGGTGACAACAGATGTTGGAAAGGTTTTGGAGAAATAGGAACATTCCTTCATTGCTGGTGGGATTGTAAGCTGATGCAACCACTCTGGAAATCAGTTTGAAGGTTCCTCAGGTAATTGGACATAATTCTACCAGAGGACCCAGCTATACCACTCCTGAGAATATACCCAGAAGATGCTCCAACATGTAATAAGGGCACATGCTCCACCATGTTCATAGCAGCCTTATTTATAATAGCCAGAAACTGGAAACAACCCAGATGTCACTCAACAGAGGAATGGGTACAGAAATTGTTGTACATCTACACAATGGAGTACTACTCAGCTATTAAAAACAATGAATTTATGAAATTCTTAGGGAAATGGATGAACCTGGAGAGTATCATCCTGAGTGAGGTAACCCAAACACAAAAGAACACACATGTTATGCATTCTCTGATAAGTGGTTATTAGCCCAGAAGTTTGGAATACAGGAAGAACAACCTACAAACCACAAGAAACTTAAGAAGAAGGAATACCAAAATGTGAACATTTCATTCCTTCTTAAAAGTGGGAACAAAATACCCATGGAAGGAATTGCAGAGACTAACTATGGAGCAGAGACTGAAGGAAGGACAAGCCAGAATGATATAGCTGTCTCTTGAGAGGCTCTGACATTACCTGACTAATACAGATGTAGAGGCTCACAGCCATCCATTGGACTGAGGAAAGGGTCCCCAATGAAGGAGTTAGAGAAAGGAGCAAAGGAGCTGAAGGGTTTGCAGCCCCTTAGGATGAACAACAATATGAACTAACTAGTACCCTCAGAGCTCCCAGGGACTCAACCACCAACCAAAGAGTACACATGGTGGGACTGATTGTTCTGGCAGCATGTGTATAGTAGAGGATTGTAAAGTCGATCATCAATGGGAGGAGAGGCCCTTGGCCCTGTGAAGTTTCTGTGCCCCAGTGTAGGGGAATTCCAGGGCCAATAATTGGGAGAGGGTGGGTGGCAAACAGTGGGAAGCGGGAGGTTTTGTTTTTTTTTTTCCAAAGGGGAAACTGGGAAAGGAGAAATCATATGACATGTAAATAAAGAAGATATCTAATAAAAAACTATATAAAAAAAGATGTGTGCAATAATAAGCCAGTGAAAAAGTGCAGCATTTATGTGACAGAATTTCTAAGAGCCTATTCCAGATGATGGCTGTTGATGGAGAGAGTCACTCTAGTTTGGAGATATGGATATTGGTTGATTGCTGTGTCTCAGTGAATGTTCACATACCTACAGGGATCTAGGTAGCACAGTGTCTCAGGGTGCTACTAATAGCAATGTAAAGGACCTTCATCTGGGGTGAGATGGAGCAGGGGCATTGAAGAGGACTTGAAGAGAGAGAGAGAGAGACGGGTGAATACAATCAAGAGTCATTTCATAGGGGCTGGTGTCCTGAGCAGACCTTGGGCACAAGCTCCACTGACAGTCCCACAACACCCAGAGGAAGCTCCACTCCCAGGTGCTCTGACACACCCAGGATCAGAGGAGAGGAGGAGCCAACATCTGTCCCAGCAGTGGGACTAACTAGGACTAGCAGGACCAGGCACACAGGAACTCCACCAGCCCAGTGGCTCTGGTTCCTTCTGGTCTCTCTGGGCTGGTGTCCTGAGCAGACCTTGGGCACAAGCTCCTCAGCCAGTCCTACAACACACAGAGGAAGTCCCACTCCCAGGTGCTCTAACAAGCCCAGGATCCCAGGATCCCAGATCACAGGATCCCAGAGACAGCTTGACTCTGAGGAGTTCTGACCCAACCAGGATCACAGGAAGGACAGGCTCCAGTCAGATTTAGCAAGGGTAGGTAGCACTAGAGATAACCAGATGGCAGGGAGGGGGGTCAAACATAAGAAAATAAACAACACACACCAAGGTCAATTGGCATCATCAGAACCCAATTCTTTCACCATAGCAAGTCCTGGACACACCATTATACCGGAAAAGCAAGATTCAGATATAAAGTCACTTCTCATGGTGATGATACAGGACTTTACAAAAGACATAAATAGCACCCTCAAAGAAATACAGGAGAACACGGTAAACAGCTAGAAGCCCTTCAAGAGAAAACACAAAAAGCCCTTAAAGAATTACAGGAAAACACAATCAAACAGGTGAAGGAAATGCGCAAAATCATTCAGAACCTAAAAATGGAAATAGAAACAATAAAGAAATCTGAAAGAGAGACAACCCTGGAGATACAAAACCTAGGAAAGAAATCAGGAGTCATAGATGCAAACATCACCAACAGAATACAAGAGATAGAAGAGAGAATCTCAGGGGCAGAAGACATCATAGAAAACATTGACACAACAGTCAAAGAAAATACAAAAAGCAAAAAGGTTCTAACCCAAATCATCCAGGAAACCCAGGATGCAATGAGAAGACCAAACCTAAGGATAATAGGTATAGAAGACTCCCAAGGTAATGGCCAGTAAATATCTTCAACAAAATTATAGAAGAAAACTTTCCTAACCTAAAGAAAGAGATGCCATGAACATCCAAGAAGCCTACAGAACTCCAAATAAACTGGCCCAGAAAGAAATTACTCCCATCACATAATAAACACCAAATGCACTAAACAAAGAAAGAATTTTAAAAGCAGTAAGGGAAAAAGGTCAAGTAACATATAAAGGCAGGCCTATCAGAATTACGCCAGACTTCTCACCAGAGACTATGAAAGCTAGAAGATCCTGTGCAGATGTCATACAGACCCTAAGAGAACACAAATGCCAGCCAAGGCTACTATACCCAGCAAAACTCTCAATTACCATAGATGGAGAAGCAAGATATTCCATGACAAAACAAAATTTACACAATATCTTTCCAAAAATCCAGCCCTACAAAGGATAATAGATCGAAAATATCAACATAAAGAGCAAAACTACACCCTAGAAGAAGCAAGAAAGTAATCTTTCAATAAATCCACACAAACCTAATTATATCTCTTACAACAAAAACAACAGGAAGTAACAATTTCTTTTCTTAATTTCTTAATATGATAATTAATATTACCAACATATCCTAATTGATTGAAATCCAATAATATGAGGAATTAGAAATTTATTGATTGTCATCCAATGGTCTCTCTAATTTGGTAATTGGAGAACTAGGTCCAATATTGTAAAATCTATACACACTGTTAGCTTGTTTGCTTGTGACAGTGTCTTGCTGTGTGTAACTTAAGGGTCTTGAGATCTTGCTTCTCCTATCTTAGCCTCTCTATTAGTAGTAGTATTGTTTATTTCATGTTTTTACACTATACTATGTTTTTCAGAACAGCTTATATATTTCAAAAGTATTTATATACCCAAAAGAAACATAGATGATTAACTAAGGCAGTTGCATGTAAGAGAACATCAAAGAGACTGAATGCTTTGCTTGACTTTTGTAACTCTTGTATCTAGTTTGAAGAAGAGGACTTTATAATTTACTGTTTCTCTGAGATGAATGCTTTTCCAAATTATCACAGCTAATGAACCAATGTCTGTGCCACCCTCCAAGCAGAACCATTGTTCATTGAAGCAGTTGGTGAATTACTTTATGGATAGACCATCTTAACACATACACTATTTCTTAAATGATTGTAACCTGTTCTCTGTGGGCTGAGAATAAATTCACTCACTCAAGTCAAATAGCTTGACCATAGCAGGAAGTCTGTATCCAAAAATTGTGTCTACAAGTCATTTCTTGGTGTAGCAGAACTATCAACTCTCAGCTTAGCTAAGATGGAGGTAAAACCCTTTGGTGATGTGAAGGTCATTGAAGTACAGCCTTATTACAATGAAATCCAATGTCTAAAAATTGTTCTTATTTTGGGCTTGTACCACAGTAAGAGCCAAGATTTTAAACTCTACTAAATACAAAACAAACAAAAAGACTTTTTATATTTATGTTCATTTAAGAAAATACTAGTAGTGATGTATTATTTTGAAATTTACAGTTAATATGTTAGGAGTTATTTAAAATTTATAATGAGAAATGTATTTTCACTATTTTTGTAGATGAGTGTCTACATAAGACTGTTGAATTGATTGTTGTTTTATATCAAGCTACTTTTATAATACTTATTTTTATTGTTAAAATATTTTATAAATTTTAAGGAATATGACAAAAAAGATATTGTAGGTATTGAAGGAGGACTCTGGGAAGAGTTGGGGTACAAAAGGGAAACAAGAAAGTTATTAAATTCTATTTACTTAAAATTTTTTTAAATGTTTACAAATTCAGATAAATTGAAATCATGTAAATTTTCTCATCATAATACAATAAAAGTAAAAAAAGAGTCATTTCATAAATGTATATGATTTTCAAAGACAAATCTTTTATAAATGTGTACTTGTGAATTAACTACAGTTAGCATATGAAGAATGGATGGAGTGGGGTCTATAATTCAGAGATCTGCCAAAAATTTTGAGAACTCGTTTTAGCCGTAGTTTTAAGGGGATTTGTGATTGTACTAAGAGGAAGTGACCACGTAAATACTGAACAGACAGCTTAAGAAGAATTTCACACCCTTATAACATTAAGTAACTTTTTGGTTCTGTGCTCACACCTATTTGGGTAATCTTGCAGACAATATCTTTTTCCCAATAATGTAAATGCTTAAAACAAGATCAATTTGATTAATTAGAAATATATAGATGAAATATCCTGTATTTAGTTTATCGATTAAAATGTATATGTATTATGCATTGTAAACACCTATGCATTTAGGGCACAAAAATGAAAAATGGAGATAAAAGCATAAAATTTCTGAAGTTTTAGAAAAAAAGGGTGATGTACTTAATTAACTTTCCTCCAAAATGCTAGGGATGCAAATCTAGCTGTTGTATAAGTCAGGGTCTTAGGCCACAGCTAAACTGCTAGAGTAAGTAGAGTGTAAAAAGGTAGGAAGGGATCTGTGGGCATTTTATCTTGTCCTTTTAAGTTCTATTTTTATGTAAATGCATGCATTCATATATTTTGGTTTTCACAACTCAGAAGCAAATGCTGAGACAAATATTTAAATGCAAGAGATGTTTCTTCATCATGATCAAAGAAATACTTGCAAGGTAACAGAAAATGAGCTAGAGAACCAAAGAAAGCAAAAGTAGGTGTGTCATCAGGCCAACTCTCCTGGGGAAAACTGGAGCTCAGAACTGGGATGAGGTCTGAGAGCAAGGTTAGAGTAACCTCTCCTTCCCGACCAAGGTCCTTAGGCCGTCCACCACTACTGAATGTGATCTTAGAAGATTCGTGCAGCTGGTTAGCTACATGTGTTAAGAAGGCAATAGGAAAATCAATGAAGTGCTAACATCTAAAGCTTCACGTAATTACCAAAGGGTTAAGGGTGAGAAGTTAATAGGAATGCTTACTAATGCCCACCAGTCATTCCTTTTAGCTGCCTGTTTGGTTGACTCACTTGCATACCAAACTTGCAGGAGGGCTAAACTCCATACAGATCACAATTGCAAATTTCTCACTCATTCGGTTAGCCTATAATGGGTTTGTATGAGAATTTTAAAAGATAATTAAATCCAAAACCTCAAGAATTGGTCCTGGCAATAGGAGACAAAACTCCATGGCCAGATTAAAGAAATTTATGCTTTGTAACAATCTAAATGAAAAAAAAAATCTTGTGAGGGTGAGTGTATCATACTTTTTCCCTAGAAAATATAAAGAATTGATAATTTTAAAATGTTTAAAAATGTTCCATGCTGATACACATAACTATTTGTTTAATTAAAGAGAATCTTAGTAGTCTTCATATTCAAACATTGGTACTATTCCTATAATTGAGCTGAAATATCACATCATCCAAAATATAAGGACACTGAAGTTATTCAAATTCTGTATAATTTAAAGGAGAAATTATAATCCACTAGCTGTCGCTGCCTTGGCTAGCTGGCTTGGAGCATTCGTGAATAGAAGGGGGAAGAGTTCCTAGGTTCTTTGCTTATTTTAGTACTTCTTATTTCAACTTATTCATTGTGAAAAGGTTATGGGTCAAATGTTTTATTTATAGCAATCATAAAATATTAAAAGCATATTTAATCAACTACTATATGAGTCAATGATAGACATATAAATTATTTGCTGGTTATTTTGAAAATCTCATGATATTTTTATGCTTATAGTAATTACAAACTTACACATACCTACAAATATAGTAGATCCTTGGGATATTGTGCATTCTTATTCTATAGTAAAATAATTAAGTCTTTCCTTTGGCACACACTTGTAAAAGCAAATACATATATTTATGTAAAAAAAAACCAGACAGCTTGTCATCATTACTTTTAGGGTTAAAAACATCAACCAACTCAAATTATTAGCAAAAGTTTTTCTAGCTAATTGATAGATAAGGATGCAACATGAGTTGGGAAGAGCAAGCACAGTAACATCCATCCTGACCACTTTTCAGAAAATTGTTGATGAGGAGATCAATGTGAAGGCTGGAGACATGGAACAAGGTTTGGAAGCACATACTATTCTACCAGAAAACCCTAGTTCAGTTCCAGGCATACGTTAGCTCACGGTAACTGACTGTAACTCCACATTGAGTGGATATGATGTCTCTGGCCTCTGCAAACATGTGCATGTGCTAACATGCACAGAACATTTTCCACATACACATAATTGAATAACTCAAATACAAAGAGATAACCACGTGTGTCTTATCTTAACTCCGAAATCCTAGTGCCTATATCACATGGTAAATATTTATCAACTCTATGACAAAATAATTAAAAATAACAATTCACAATATTAAATTTAAGCTTAAAACAGTATAAAATTTTGAAATTTGCTCAGAGTTTAGACATGATTTTGTTAGGACAACCATTCCCTTTGCATATGTGTAAACTGACACACTTTCACTGCTACACTCAAGCTGAAAGAGTCTGGCAGCTCAGATTTTGAACATACATACCATCTCTCCACACTTTATTTACAGTGTGCGATTACTCTATTAAGATCGACAAGGGTATTAAGATCGACAAGGGTATCATCGTCTTGGCCAATGCTCTTTAATTGGGTTTGCAGCTACAACAGTCGGTATTTTAGCATTTCCCAAGCTACAGAGTGCGGTGATTCAGATGATCAGGCGTTGTAAGACAGCCCCGATTATAGTCCTATTGTAAACTGAGAGGAATATGTTAAATGTTTATTGGGAGCACCATGGGGATTCAAGCTATTTGTGGATGTGTGTGCTCTAGATTATAAATAAATCCCTGCATAGCACATCGTTGCAACATAACAACATTCAGACTTCCCGGTGACCTTAAATGAAAAGCCCCAGGCATCCTTACTCATTCCATTTGATAGCATTTTGGTTGATAGAGTGGAAGGGAAAGATCTAACCATGCACTCCAGAGAAATGCTGTAAATGAGAACTAGGGAAGTATGCTTACACTGACTGAAAGAATGGTAGATGATCTATCCCTTTACGTAAAATAAAGGATCATTTCTTCTCCAAAAGATTTATCCATCCGTCAAGAAACTTGACTCTAAATGAATTTGCAAACAGCTGTTTTCTTAAATTACTCTTATGTTATTAATCCTCTGTAAAACATATAGATCCAGTTGAAAATCAATTTTCTTGAATTATCTTCTATTATAAAGTTAGTTTATTCTAGTATGTAATTATTGCATCCTTTATAACTAAGTAAATAGATTATATATGCATATTCATTTCTTAAATATAATAGTATTCACAACATATAACCTATAGTCACTATGAAGAAATATATATTCAACGCTGAACTGAATGTAACACATTTGTTTGCATGAAGCTAATTTTCCATGACTTAAAATTCCAAAAGTTCATTATTAGTCATTATCAGAAAATGTCAAGTAATCTCGCAACAAGAGTTAGAAATATATTATAGTATTCTAATTAGGAGGCACTTCCCAATAACCTTAGGATTTACTTTTTACCTGAGTAGACTGTTCATTCACTAATTCAGAGTGAATATGTGCATATTTTGCATGTGTTCACTGAGCATACAAACTCAGTACCCAGAAAAGAGTTCAGCTGTAGTCAGCTTAATGTATTGTAATAAACTATAGCAACATTGGATGGAATGAGTCAGTGCATTTGGTAAATGAAAAGCAGTCTAACATGATTGCTTTTATACTTAAGTGTTAAACATGAAAAAATATTCTATGGTAGAAGTCCAATAAGCAAAACTTCACTGAAAAAGATGTGAAATGTACATGATTACTTTTTTCTCATTTATAATGTAATCATGTCCACAACATCTAAATAGTTTCAAACTACTCAGATATCAGTATCAATATCATACACTGAGTGTGTGTATCCAGTGATTGTACTAACAATTCACATTGTATTAAACTCAGCATGCAACTGATGCACAATTGGCATATTTTGATTTTAATATGGATTTTCTGAGAGGTGTAATAAAAATATAAAAATTAAACAGTGTCATTTTAGAAGTTTCAAAGAGTGTTAACAATCATGAAACCTATCTTTTATATTTCAGCACATGTAGAAGCTATTATTTAAATTATTTCTCCATACCAAATACATAGATGACAGCAAGAACAATTTACAATAGAGGCATTATGCTGGATTTGTTTTTTATTTTATTTATTTATTTATTTATTTATTTATTTATATATTTATTTATTGTCAATTGACAGTATTGTCAATTTGGGGCTAGAATCATTTAAGAGGGAAAATCTCTTCTTTCTTTTTAATTTTATTTATTTTAATAATTCATTTTACATCCAGCTCACTATCTCCCTATAGGTCACCCCCTCCAAAAATCCTTCCCCTAGTCCCCACCCCATCCCTATTCCTCTGAGTGGGTAGACATCCCTCTGAGAATCCCCCTACACACACCCTGGCATTTCAAAGTCAGGCAGTCACCCTGGCACTGAGGACAGACAAGGCAGCCCAGTTAAATGAGCACATCCCATGTACAGGCAAAAACTTTTGGGAGAGAGCTCCCGTTCCAGTTTTCCAGGACCCACTTGAAGGTTAAGGTGCACATCTGCTACATATAAGTGGGGAGGCTTAGGTCCAACCCCACTTATATGCATATGTTCTTTGAATGGTAGCTCAGACTCTGAGAGCCCCAATGGTCCAGGTTAGTTGACATTGTTGGTCTCCCTATAAAATACCGGTCCCCTTCAGGGCTCACAATTCTTCCTCCTCTTCTTCTATGAGTCCCCAAGTTCCATCCACGGTTTGGCTGTGGGTCTCTGCATCTGTCTGAGTCGACTGTTGGGTGGATCCTCTCAGAGGACAATATGATCTTGTCTGCAGGCATAACAGAGTATCATTAATAGTGTTAGACTGCTGCTTGCCCATGGGATAGGTCTCAAGTTGGGCTGGTTATTGGCTGGCCATTGTCTTAGTTTCTGCTCCTTCCCCTGTGCCTGCTTTATTGTTAGACAGGATTAATTTGGGGTTTAAGTTTTTGTCAGTGGGTTGGTGTCTCTGTCATTCCATTGGGCGTTCCTGTCTGGCTACAGGAGGTGGCCACTTCAGGTTCTATATCCCCAAAGTAGTGAGTCACAGTTAAGGTCACCCTCATTGATTCTTGGCCACCTCCCTTATCCCAGGTCTCTGTCTTGTTCTGGAGATGGCCCCCACCTCCTCACCCATATCAGCTGCAGATTTCCATTCATTTTCATGGCCATCTAGCTATGTCTCCTGTCCTTCCCCATACCTGATCCTGAATCTCGCATTTCCCTCGCCATCACCAGTCCCCTCCCGGGTCCCTTCCCTTCATGTACTTCATGACTATTTTTCCCCCTTATAACTGATATTCAAGCTTCCTTGCTTGGGCCTTCCTTCTTGTATAGCTTCTTGGAATCTGTGAATTGTAACACAACACAGTACCTATATTTTATGGTGACAACTACTTATAAGTGAACATATACTATGCATGTCCTTTTGGGACTAGGTTGAGAGGGAGAATCTCAATTGAGTAATGCTTTTACAGGATTGGCATGTTTGCAAACTTATGAGCCATTTTCTTGCTTGGTGATTGATGTGAGAAGACCCACATCACTATGTGCAGTACTGTCCCTTGGGTGGTGGTCCTGGCTTCTGTGTGAAATTGCACTGAGAAAGCCTGGGAAGCAAGCAAGAGTTTCTTTATGGTCTCTGTTTCAAATCGTGCCTCTGCTTCAGAACATGCCTCCAAACAGGCTTTGAGTTCGTGCCTGACTTTCTTCAGTGATACAGATGCTGTGTGATATGAAAGTTGTAAGCTAAAATACATTTGTTTTTTTCTTCTCCAGGTTGCTTTTGGCTACGGTGTTTGTTTACAGAACCAGGAACCCTAAAGACAGGAAGCCCATTCAAGACTAGGATTTGGGCTGGGCAGTGGTGGCTCATGCCTTTAATCCCAGAACTTGGGAAGCAGAAACAGCCGGATTCCTGAGTTCGAGACCAGCCTGGGCTACAGAGTGAGTTCCAGGAGAACCAGGCTACACAGAGAAAGCCTGTCTCAAAAAACAAAACAAAACAAAACAAAGAATAGGATTTGCCCTGGAATGAAAAACAGCTTTGATTTTTCAAAATTTCTATTTAATAACAATTAATAAACAATTAATGAAGAGTATTGATAATACATTATCTACCTTACCTAGAACCTACATGGTAAAAACAATAAATATAATAAACAGCAAAAATAACATCATTCTTTTAATCCTATCATGTTGCAAATTCATTTGAAAAAGTATTTTTGATTGTAAAAGACATTTAGAATAAGATACAAATTTTTATGTCACATAATCATTTTATGCTAGTTAACATAAATAAACCACATTATTTGTCATAGGTTTGTTTTTTTTTTTTAAACTTTACTGACATAATCACTGTACATCTTGGTCTATTTGATCAAGATTTCTTTGGCTACCAGAAATGTTTTGTGGCTTTGCATGAATTTGAATATTGTGTTACTACTAGATGTTTAGATATGGTATGAAATAGATTAAGATTAAAATTACTTTGTAAACTCTCTATATAGAACCCCTTTGTTATTTTTTAATTAAAATATAATCATGAACTATCACACAAAATCTATCCTATAAAGGTGTAGTAAGGAGATACTGACAGTAAAATATTGTGTGATGTTACGTGTGCAGCTATGATGCCATCCCTCCCAGACTCTCCCTTTCATGCCTGCTCTTTTCTCACCTGTACCTTTCAGTGTCTATCAATTACTCCTTCTTGTTTCTTGCTTTATGTGTTTTTTTGTGAGATCTTTTCTTTTTCTCTTTATTTTTTCTTTTCATTAAAAAAGAACTCATCTGGTAGGTCACTCTGTAGATTTCCATCTTCTACTTATACTTACTCTCAATGTAAATGCACCTCTGTAACGGAATCCATGAGCAACATCTGACAAAAAAATATGAAGGATTTGTTTTTTAAATCCTGGATTACCTTTTATTCATGCAAGGTTTTCCAATTCCATTTATTTTTCTCTAAATCATATACTATATGATTTATATTATATTAAAAGCTAAATAAAATCACACTGTGTATATAGCACATTTCATTATGTATTCATTCGTTGTTGGACTTTTAGCCTGATTCTGTGTCCTTGCTTATGAAAATACCTGCAATGAATATAGATGCATACGTTTTTCTGTGGTAAAGTTTTGAGTCCTTTAGGCATCTGCTTAGGATTAGTTTTGATAGTTTATACTGCTGATCCAATTTCACCCTATGGGGAAGCCTTCACAGTGAATTGCGTAGTAACTATACTGAATTACACTCCAAGCAAAAATGAATGAGAGTTCTTTCCTGAACACCCAATAGCATTTATTGTCATTTCTTTTCTTAATGATAGTCATTCTAAACAGTATGAAATGGAATATCAAAAATCTCTATCGAATTTCTCTGATGGATAAGGATGTTAATCCCTTTAAAGATATTTGCAAGTAGTTTGCATTTTTCATTAGGGCTGGGATTACCCATGCATAGGCTCCTTTATTGATAGGCAGGTCACTCTCATTTTTTGCAGTACTTTACATGTTCTAATTATCAATCGCCTAGAATAAGTAATAACATCCCGTGGTGGGCTGCCTATACAGTCTGCTGGTTTACTGTGCTTAAACTTAATTCCCTATGGCATCCATTTGTTAACACTTAGTCTTATATCCTGTTATATTTTGTTTCTACTAAGGAATTTTGTGTGGACTTAACATCTTCAAATGCTCCTCATATTTTGCCTTCAGCATTTACCTTCAGTTTTAAATTGTAAAGTAACATTTTAATACAACTGAAATAATTTGGGGCCTAAGTGAGAGAAGTGGTTTAATTTTACTGTCTCTGAGGTGACTATCCAATGTGGCCAATACAGACTGCTAAATGGGCTGTGTTTTTCACATGTGTATGTTTTTGAAACCTCTGCTAAAAATCAGGTAATTGTATCTGTATGGGTTCATGTCTGAGTCCTCTATTATGGACCACCTATTTTCTACCTTACTTTTTAATTCTAAGCTATTATAAACCAAAGAAGCCAAGTTTATCTTCCCTAACATGAATAAACTCAGCATTTTATTTACATCAATAAAACTTTATGCTTTTATGACTTTGGTTGACTTCAATGGTTTTTTAGCGAAATACAGTATTTTATCAAATCTCATGATTAACCTCTAACTTCCTCAAATTTCTCTCTTTATAATTTTATCAATATCCAGAACATTATCTATCTTGTGATGCCTTTTCAACCATGGCTTTAAAATTCTATCTTAAACTAGCAGCTTCTGTGGCTGAGAGGTTAGCTCTCTGTCTAGATCCCTGGCAGCTATGCAGTTTGCTTAGTCATGTTAGCATGTGGTGCCACGAACAACGGCATTTACTACATTTAACATCATTTTCATATGACTAACAAATCTGTTCGGGAACTACTAAATTACCAATTCAGAAGGGTTTCTTTAGCACCTTTTTATTTTTCTGTTAGGGAGTTCTTTTTCTTAGACATGGGTGGGAGCCTAAGAGAGATTCACAGTACACTGACTGACAGGTTTTTAAAATTTAAAGCAGTAAAATTTAAAGTCTAGTAAGAGTTGCTGAATATCTTATAAGGAGAAACAGCATATTGGATAGTGGAGTATATTATAATTTTTAACAGGACATTTTTTACTATGGACTTACTTGACATGTATTCTCCACTTACTATATAGTAAATATGACAGTTAGTAAATATGCCAAATAACAGAGTATGAAGTAGGAAGTCCAGCAAGATATGTGCTCTAACATAGTAAGCTTTGATTTATCTACCTGAGCTGTACAGTATTGAACAAATTATTCAATTTCACTAAATTCCATTTTCCTGCCAGGTGATGGTGAGTTAATGTAAGACAGTAAGTCTTGTGCTTAATTGGGAGGTAATGATAATTTAACAATTGAAATACTTACTTAACACACACACAATACGTATAATGATTATAGAGTGGATTCTGATTTTCAGTAATGCTTATTTACATGTTGTAATGTTTTATTCTTGTTCAGAAAAATAAGTAAATAGATAAGAAGTATCTATAAACAGAGTAAATGAAGGTAGTAGAAAAGTCTTGTCATAATATTTTAAAGCTTCTGGGATAGAGGACAAAACTGAGAAGAGGGATAGAGATGTCTCAGGCAAGAACATGGTTGGAGGCCAGCATGAGGACTTGACTTGACAAAGAGCTTCCATATTACGTAAGGACAACCATCTAGACCAGGCACTACATGTCTGAAATCCCATAGATAGGAAGAGCCTTGCTGTTCACTAGTCAGCTACAATGGCCAAATCTGAGTTCCAGGGTCATGGAAAGACCCTGTCATTTACAGCAAGATGAAGAGTGTTTATGGAAAACGTATCACAAACATGAACAGACGAAACAACTGAATGCATATATCTTGTCTGTACATATGCACATGCCTTCCCACACAGTCGCATACGACATGTATGTGTTCTCATGCATGCTCATACCCATCCCCCCAAAAAACTATTACACCAAATAATTTTTTTTTGTTTCTGGTGTGGTTAATTATTCCAGAAATGCCTATGAAATACTGAATGGAAGTATAAAAATCCTGGAAATTTTCAAATAAAATTACAGTATATTTTGTTTTCATTATTTTATAATTACTGCAAATAATTTTTATGTATCAGAAAATCAGAATTGCCATAAAATAATAAAGCAAAGCTTTACACATGTACAAACTGCAGGTAACGTAGTGATTTCTAATGTGATCACAGTAATTTTATTTAGAAAGTTTGGTAATTAGAAAGTTGTGTTACTTCCACTAGCTACTGCCATGTGTTGTGTCTTTCTGAAGTGATCTACTGATCACATAATTTCAAATGTTAGGCTCTGTTTGCCTGTAAGTCGACAAAAAGTTGTGGGTATCACACAAAAGAAACAAGTGTGCAAGATGATACTAAATATAATTTTCTGTTCTCAACTGTTTTCTTAACAAAATTAAACCCAATGGCTTTAGAATAACTTACATTGTGTATGGTCTTTAATTTAAGGAGTTTTGGTCTGGTATAGCTTTCATTTGGATGTGCAGCTGATTCTACCATTTTTTCCTTTTGTGGGATTAAGCGTTTAAGCAGTGTATAGCTGATTAGTAAAAAGAAATGTCAAGTGGAATTTGCATAATGTTTTCAATTTTTGTCAATTAATTCTTCCAAGCAAACCAATGAGGTGACAAGGGTCACCACTAAGTTACAAAGGAGAGGGTGGTTCAGTTTCTGCTCATGACTGGATTCTCACCCTAAGTGAAATATGCTAAAACTTGATATCAGGAATGTTTCAACGTTAATTATTCTCCAACTTTACCCTATTTTTATACTGTTTTAGAAAATCATCTTGAAAGGTTTAACTTAAAAACAACTTTTAAATTTAACCTAAAATTTAAAATGTTTATCCTTTACTGGATAAGTCAATGGAAAATAAAAAAAATTAAGTAGTGCCTAGAATATCAAAGACTTTATTTCTCATCATTTTTTTCCATTTATATACAGTTTTGAAGATATTCATACAATGTCATTCAATAAATTTATGATAACATAATTAGCAATGTCTATGAATTTTGATGAAAAAGGAAATCATATTAAGTAACATGACATATGCAAACACATAAATCTGTGGATATGAACTAAAAATAAACACCAAATATATAATTTATTATATATAAAAATGTTAGGCAAATGCCTGCTAAGAGTTCTCTAATTTAAAGCAAATTTGACTAGTTAATATACGAATTTTGTTGATGCTTTTCAAACCCGATGATCTTTTGACTTCTGTCGTTTTAAATTTTAATTGTTGGAGAAGAAAATAGAAATACACCTTATGATATGTAATAATCCTTTTGAAATGTCAGTAGCTCTTTCCTAGCTTCATTTTTTTTCAATTAGGTTCATTCAGTAAACTCACAGTAAAAGCATTATCATTGAAAGACTGAACAACAATATGAACTAACTGGTACCCTCAGAGCTCCCAGGGACTAAACCACCAACCAAAGAGCACACATGGTGGGACTCATGGCTCCAGCAGCATGTGTAGCAGAAGATGGCCAAGTTGGTCATCAATAGGAGGAGAGGCTGTTGGCCTTGTGAAGGTTCTATGCCCCAGTGTAGGGGAATGCCAGGACCAGGAAGTGGGAGAGGGTGGGTTGGTGAGCAGGAGGAGGGGGGAAGGAAACAGAGTTTGTTTTTTGTTTTTCATTTTGTTTTTAATATTTTTTGGAGGGGTAACCAGGAGAGGAGATATCATTTAAAATGTAAATAAAGAAAATATCTAATAAAAAAAGAGAAAGAAAGACTGAAGCAGAGTAAGGTGTCTCATACCTCTAATCTCAGCAATAATTTAAAAAGTAGAGAATGACCAAGGCTATGGACTATGTCTTTGTCTCAGAGATGAGGAAAATGATGGAGGCTGATAGGAATGGTAACACACATGTATGGTGCAATAGGGTGCAAAGCCCAATCTGGTCTCTCAGACTGGTATTAAATGACACATGAAATGATCCTGTCTCAAACAAATTGTCAAACATCAAACAAAGGAAACACACACACATACACACGCACAACACACAATTCTTTTCACCAATATTTTTTTCTTTTTTATTAGATATTTTATTTATTTACATTAGAATTGGTATCCTCTTTCCTGGTTTCCCCTACTGAAACCTTTTATTCCATCCCTCCTCCCTCTGCTTCTATGAGGATGCTCCCCTTCCCACCCACTCACTCCTGCCTCCCTGCTCTGGCATTCCCCTACACTGGGTCATCAAGCCTTCACAGGAGCAAAGGCCTCTTCTCCCATTGATGCTCAACAAGGCCATCCTCTGCTACATATGAGGTTGGAGCCACAGGTTGTTCCATGTGTACTCTTTGGTTGGTGGTTTAGTCTATGTGAGCTCTGGGGGAGTCTGGTTGGTTGATATTGTTTTTCTTCCTATCATTCACCAATAATTTTAAAGAAATATGTTTCTAATTCTTGCCAAAACAGCAACTAGGGTCCACAGAAATGCTGTCATATAAGAAATCCCATTTATACAGTATATGGTTCTAAGTAGTTCAAAAGGACTAGTAGTCTTGATGGCTACCCATCCTCTGAATCCCTTCCTTTTGATTTTGGCTTCTTGAAAATCATATAGCTCCTTGTTTGTTACATGAGTGCTTGACCACATCTACTGCTGAATCTGCCTCTTTTCTTGGACACTAACTTAAATGGCTTTCTCCTTCCTTCCTTTTCTTCTCCCTCTTCTAGACTACTTCCAATATTTATAGTTTGTTTGTTTCAACCACTAATAAAATTGCCTTTGAACACTCTTCCAACCTCCCCTTGAAATTTTCTAATTTTGGAGAACAATAAAAACCAAAGAATTAAATCCAAAGTTCTGGAAAATGCCAATAGCAAGAAGGAAGAGGAAATATGTCTCTTGACTGTGATCTTAGCTACTCTATCAGTATGTCTAGCCTAAGAGAAGACTGAGTCAAGAGTTTACTAGCCACTTCAAACCTGAGATTTCCCTGCATGGTAGGAGTGATATTATCCCAAAATAATAACTATTGTCTTTTTACAATTCATTTTGATAAAATTCAATTTTCTTTGATTTAAATAACATGCCAGTTTCATAAATTACTTTGTAGAACAGATATTTCATTGTCTATGACCTATCATGGGTTCCTACTGGACTTTTAGATCCTTACCTCTAACCCAGCATAAGAACTAACTATAAATAGATCGAAGCCTTGACTGAAGACCCACAGTTCCAAACTGTCAAAGGAAAAGGTAGAGGAGAACTTCAAGATAGAAGTTTAGGTAAGCGAGGTAACTTTAAACAATGCAATTTCTTCACAGCAGAAGAAACATTCACACGGTGAAAATATGAAACCTACAAAAAAAGAAGAAATGAGAGTAATTTGTACATCTGAGAAAAACTTCTATCTCAAAACATTTTGTAGAATTGTATGAATCAAAATTTTTAAAAAAATCTGTACATTGACTTGAGCACACATTTTTTCCCAAGGAAAATGGATAAATTATGAAGGAGTGTACATAAAAACAATTAACATTATTAATCATCAAATGCACACAACTCAAATATTGCATCTTTGATAAAAGAGTATGCTATATTTTTAACTCTTATCAAGCATTCTACTATAAAAGTACCTGCATATATCTAGATATGGATGACAAGGAGACCTTAATATTTCTTACTTCTCTTAGTTCATATATGCATCTAATGAAATACAATTTGCTCATGAGAATAGCCTAACAGTATTCTTGTCCAGCTTGTTTGTGTGGTCTTTATTTTGCTATTTGGTTAGGTTTTGTTGTTATCTCTTAGAAGCCTATTCGTTTCCAATGAAAGACAGAAAGGGACTGGAATCAGATGGAAGGGGTGGTGGGGAGGAACTGGGAGGAGTAGAGGGAGGAAAACCCTAATCAGGATTTCTTATATGAGAAAATAACCTGTTTTCAATAAAAGGAAAAAAACTAAAATAAGTATTCTAATTATATTTTCTTACTTTAAAATATTATTATTGTTTTATTAACTGTTTAAATAAATTAAGAATACCTACTACTGGTAAGAATGAATTGGTAAGTACAACCTGATGGCACTATCTGATGCTTTCAATCAAAGTAAACCACATACAAATTGTTTGTTTGCTTTTTTAAACCATTCCCTAAACTATCATGAGATATAAAGCAAGAAAGTACTTTCTAAGTCCAAACTCAGTCTCCTCGTACTTCACACAACCAAACACTCAGGATAAAGTCAATGGTTGCATTTAGCTATCACCGTTCTAGTGCTCTCCAATATGAGTTGAAAGGTAGCTTAGATTCTTTTCTTGTTTTTCTTATAAAATACGCAGACTCAATCTCTAAACCAGAAGCTATCTCCCACTGACACCTACTTGCAGAGAAATTACCAGTTTTCTCTGTATGGAGTCTCATACATGAACCACACTTAAAGGCAAGCCCTAGGACCAGTAGGAGATGGCAATACAAAACAAATTCAATAGTATTTTTAGAGGGTTTTTGTATTGTAACACCCTGCCTGGACTTTTTTTCCTCTACAGATTTTGGCTTATATATTATGGTTTCCAGTTTTAAATGTTGGTGGTATTTCTGTGTATAATATGTGTGTGTATCTCTCTCTCTGCATGGGCTTCTTGTCTCATAATTAACGTTATATGTAGTAACAAAAGGAAGCCGTTTCTCCTCAGTAGATCATAGTTAAGACAAAGATGCTAAATTAAATGAATGGACACAGTTTTGTTATTCAAAACAGGAAATATAGGAGTCTTTTGCCTCTCTGGAGTCTCCCTTGCTTCTGCCAACTTCTGGAAGCTTCCGGTCTTTCTGGTAGATTCTCCCCTCTCTGCTGAGGGAAAAGTACTGTTTCTTTTCTATTTCCTTCCTAATTTATTCACTTCTTGCTCTGCATCATATTGTGACTTGTGAGGGAATCAAAACCTACCTCAGAGAAGGGAGCATGATTAGTGCCAAGAAGCTGCCTGGCCTTATTGGACCGAAATGGGAAACAGCCTCCGATGCAGTTTCAAAACAGATTATTTACTTTATAATTCTCGGTGCTTGCTAAACGCTGGAAAACATAGCTCTTACTACTACATAAACTTACTCTATAATTCTCTGGCGATTAGCATACACTGTAGAGAAGCAGGTCGGAGTGTGGATTAGGTAAAGGCTATATTGCTAGAAGTCAGCCAGAGCCTCTCCCTGGCTAGACGGAGGAACTCTTTGTGAAGCAGAGAGGATGGAAAGGAAAAGAATGAAAATCTTTTGCACAGGCAAATGTGCAGAGACACATGTACCTTCATACACACACATTCTGGCCGAGTCTGGCCACCAGTTTCATCAGTTCCACAAGTATTCAAGCACACCTACACATAGACAAACACATATCCATTTGGTGGCTGTATAGATGGTTGGGGAAGAGCCTCCCTAAGCCAACACATCTTTATTCCCTTTCTCTGGCCTTTTTATAGCCAAATGTTCTTAGAAAAATACCTCATAGACGAAATTTCACACAAATAAAATTTACTGAAGGATGTTGATCTTAAGTTCAAAGCGGTTTTTCATTCTGTATGCTCATTATAAGTTCAAAGCAACAGTTTCACATGCCCTTTTCTTACCATAGTGCAACCTGTGGCTTCATCCTTGGACCTGGATGTTTTTACTTTAACATAAATTTTTTCCAAGCCTCTATCTCCTTTTAGTTTAACTATGAAAGCTCATGGCACTTCTCATTATGCATCCTTACTTACTATTATGAAGAGTGGTCAGATTCTGTTCTTGCTTTCAACTTTACTACATCTTTCTAACAAACAAGTAAAACCATCTCTGAAAACTTTCTTCCTAAGATTATTTGAATCAAAACAGAAGCTCTGTAATAACATTAATTCATCTAATTCATAAAATTTCATCTCTATGTGGATCTGAAGGAAATCTGTTCATTAGGTTGGAACAATGCCCAAGAATTATATTAATTTAATAATAAAAGCAAAGGCAGATCAGCTGTAAGAAGCAATCCTGAGATGAAGTCTCTTTAGGATCTTGCCTCAGAAAGGTCATCTATCATAGACCAGGAAAAAATGGTGGGCCACCTCGAGGAAGCCCACCTGCTAGCCTTAGTTTTCCTAGATGGCTCCTGACAGATCAGGTGACTGCAAAGTCCTTAACAGCTTTGTTTCCGTAAATGCCTTTCAATTTAGATAACATTTCCAAATTTGTAATTGGAATGTTAAATTCTAGAAACTATGTTAAGTTCACCAGTACATAGACATGATTTTCCTCTTAATTCATTTATCTCACTCATTTAAAATAGTTTGTTATATTTTTCTGTACAATCTCATAATTACAAGTAAAGGCAAGTTTCAAGGTCTTTTAAAATTCTAGGAATTTGTGAAGAATAATAATTAGAGATTACACAGTTGCTTCAGTTGAGCTTTCTATACACTATCCACTTTTACTAGGTAACTCAGTCCAGAACCAGTTACATTATCGTGCATGTTCTCTTTAGAGGGGCTACAGAAAGATATGTTTTGAAATAAAAGGAGTTTAAAATAGTGATGGTATTTAGTATGCTCATCTATTTGCATGTAGTCCAAGCTTATTGTGTCTTATCTCAGATATAATTCTACACATACACACATAATTAAAATTCTTCCTAATCCTAGTGATTTTCAATATCTATCTGTTTCTTTCAATTATTTCTTAATTGACATTCATTTCATAATTTTAGTGTTCCCTCTCTGAATCTACAATGATGCCTAATACACTGAGGTCAGAACTAATCCTGCATGCAAAGAGACTGTTGGCTACCAAGAATGACAGATCAGAACAAACACAGACCTTAGACTCAGAAGCAGAAAAAAGATCTTAATTTCTATGTATTTAGGTCAGAATAAGCACAGAAGGTCAGATTAACTCACTATATACCAACTCATTCTCCACAGAATTTTTGTACAAATTAAATAGTTTATTAACTAGCCAAATAAGTAAGCTTAATTTCTTGATATATTTTAAAATTTCCAGGATTGCTTCACCTACTGAATTTGCTTATCTCATTTCTTCATGTAGATAATATTTTTTGCACTGAAGTATAAGTATGTCACATTAGTAAATCAAATGTTTTTAGGTAGAAACATTCTACATCTCTGACATTTATACAGTATTAGCCATGGCTCGAGTCCAGACTTGGTGCTTGTATGATATTTTAATCACATCAGTGGATTATAAGCATGAATTTTGGTAAATTAGAGGATTTTGCCATTAGACCTGAAAGCTAATATTGTGAGGACAAATA
The DNA here is from genome assembly GCA_019843815.1 of Montemys delectorum. Classification (NCBI taxonomy): domain Eukaryota; kingdom Metazoa; phylum Chordata; class Mammalia; order Rodentia; family Muridae; genus Montemys; species Montemys delectorum. Next base: position 4,090 of record JADRCD010160199.1, on the reverse strand, counting down.
CCAGATCTTGTATTTCAAAGCACCCACAGAGAATGCAATTGCTTCATTCATCCCTGTAGAGGAACACTCTATTGACATCAGTTTGAGTGTACAGCTGAACTGACAATTTACAGGATGGTTTGAGCAGGGCTGAAGATAATTTCTCTTGTGATAATTTCAGAATTAGTCTAGAATTCATCACTGACATTTCAATATGCTTTAAAGAGTTGAACCATGCCAGTCACTCTAGGAGTATGCTAGAAGTCATCGCTAAATTAGGCATTTACTAATTAGATTGTGTTACTAGAGCAGTGCTGTTTCAGTCATTGAAATTTAACACACTTTTGAAAACCCTTGCTGAGAAAACTTCATTACATCTCCATGGAAACAGGTTGAATGATTCTCAAATAACCTGTAAGTAGCTTTTGAAAAGTGAGTGTTAAGGTTTCAAGCTTTAATTTAAACAATGCATTTCGAAATGATATTTTTCTGATCCTGAATTGTGCTGTATTTTAACTAGTAAAATCCAAGTTTTATGTGAAGAATAATCCTAACAAAAATAATTTTTAGATATAAATATGTGACATTGTATTTGATATCCAAAATAAGCAAATTATTAGCAGTAGATACTAGTATAAATATCTTTGTCAGTGTGAAGGTGATAAATAAATTGTATGTAATCATTCAACATTATAGATCAAATATAATAAAGAAAAATTAATGAGCAATCAGACAAGAACATTAAAAATAACAAAGAAAAATAGACCAAAGGAAAAAATACAATGGCAACTAGTAAGGTGATATACCTTAACTTAAATATGTTAATAATTTAAGTCCAGCACAATGCTTCTAGGATCCTATGATGCTGCACACACTATCAGAGTAGATGGAAATTTAACATCTAATCATAAAGGAGGTCAACTTCTAATGAGGGGACAGTATTCTAATACTACATAATAGAGCTTCAATGAGTGTAGTTAACTGAAGAAACTCTATCAGAGATAGAAGAGCTGAAAATACAGTCATAAGTTCTAATGTCCTCTCTTTTTTAGAATAAAGTAAATGGTCATTGTTGAAAGATGATATCTTGAATAACATTCTAAACTTGGTGTAGCTATTATTTTAGAAAGCTCTATTAAAGCTAAGGTAAAGTATATCTTGGTACATTATAAAATTCTTAACGTATTAAATAGACGAGTCTCTGACCATATTTGGATACAATTGCAAACAAGTACCAGAAAGAAATACAAATATTTTGGTAATCTGTGAAAATAAAAAGATACTAAATATACTATATTAAATATATCTACTGGAACTTTGGATTATTAATATAAGTCATCACTATCAGGAACAAATCCCCAATAAATAAGATAAACTTCTAATATTATAAAGAAACAACATTAGACAAATGAAGATGACAGTCATCATAAAATATAAAACATAAAGTTAACACAGTAAACAATAAAAGAAGTTTAAAAATTTTAATAAGATTAGGAAAATTGTTCAATCAATAAATATCAAAAAGATAACTAATTATATTTAAACTTTGTCATATTTTATATCCATTCTAAACTGAGTTACTATAGAAATTTTTTATTTACCTCTAATTAGCAATTATTGTTTTTTGAAAAGCTTAATGTTCACATTTAAGTATGTTCTTTTTAAAACTTTAAACTTTCCACTAGATACTTTAAACATTTGTAGAATAAAACATCTGACAAAAGTACGTTAAGAAAAGCAGAGATTGGGGACTGGCAAGATGGCTCAGCAGGTAAGAATACTGACTGCTCTTCCGAAGGTCCTGAGTTCAAATTCCAGCAACCACATGGTGGCTCATCTGCAATGAGATTTGACTCTCTTTTCTGGAGAGTCTCAAGACAGCTACAGTGTGCTTACATATAATAAATAAATAAATCTTAAAAAAAAAGAAAGGCAGAATTCTTTCTATGCACCATCAGGTTTAGAGTAGATAATTACAAGGATTGAATAAAAGCACAAGCATTGGTGATCAGGTCACTTGTCTGTGATCAGTGATGAGAGGTCAATGACTCTCTTTGCTTTCTTCTTTCTTATTCAGCTTAGGACTCTAGTCTATGAAACAGAGCCTCACCAGATCAGGTATGCTGAGCCAATCTAGTATTTCCCTCAGAGACATTCCCAGTGGCTTATCACCTGGACATTTCTGGATCCTAACAAGTGAATAATCAATATTAACCAGTCCAGTGATCAAATTAATTATTCATTGAATTTAATAGTCATTTTAATGAGTATCTTAGAAAATTATGTTTAATTGGTCTTTTTCTTCAGGTTCCTAATCTAGCCAGGAAAGCTCAGAATGGACTATTTTGTTGTTCTAGATTTGTGCTTACAATTTAAAGATGATAACAATAGATCTCCGATTTCTCCAGAACAGCTATGTTTATGGATATGCATATGTATATGTATCCAGTCTAGTTATGGACATATTACATTTCAGGAAATGATAGCACAGATGATTGGTATTTGATTGCCTGAAATAATATTTCACATGAACTACATACACTTCTATGTACCACATTCTTTTTTTGATTAACTTCAACAGGAACCATGACTTCTTCCTTAATTTCTTGAACTTTGCCTATGCATGTCAACCCAGATCACATAACTCTGTTAACAAAAATAGTAAATGAAGGAGGCAAAACCAATGAACATACCACTTAATTTTATTCAATATAATTTTTTCTGCCTGAAAACCTACTACTCAGAGCAGCAACATCACTATTGTCTTTTGTTAAGATGACTAGCAGTAGACCTGATACCTGAACTTTGGATATTTTTCCTTTTGCCTTATTGAATCCACTGCATTACCTATCTGGATTATTGGATTTCCAGTTTGGTCCAATTGATGAAAAAAGGTCAGTGGATAAACAAAAATGGACACTTTCATAAACATATGAAAGAAACAGTGACATTAATAATGTAAATACCAAGTCAGTATTGGGGATGCCAAGGAGTGCTTGTTGACAGGAGTCTGATATAGCTGTTTCCTGAGAGGCTGTGCCAGAGCCTGACAAATACAGAAGCAGATGCTCACAGGAAACCCTTGGACTGATCACAGGGTCCTCAATGAAGGAGTTAGAGAAAGGAATAAATGAGCTGAAGGGGTTTGCAACCCCATAGGAAGAACAACAATATCAATCAGCCAGACCCCACAGAGCTCTCAGGGACTAAATCACCAACCAAAGAGTACACATGGAGGGACCCATGGCTCCAGCCACATATATAGCAGAGGATGACCTTGTTGGTCATCAATGAAAGAGAGGCTGTTGATCCTGTGAAGTCCCAATGCATCAGTGTAGGGGAATGCCAGGGTGGGGAGGTGAGAGTGGTTGGGTGTAAATACACCCTCACCAGTAGTATCACAGCAATCAATAAAATGTAAAGCCCATGCACTGCATGTCACATGGGAAGATGCAAGACACTGTGTATTTAATAAAGATAAGAAATCTACAGTATGAAATTAAACCTGAGGTAGGAAATATGGTAAAGTTTACTTCAAATACTGTTACCTCTCTTCTACTTGCCAATCCTAAAGTTTTTACTCTTGTATCTACACAAAATCAGATCACTGGCAATTAGAAGTGTTAACTTTTGCTGTTGTCTGTAATTAAGAATGCAATTCAGACACACTCAAATGGTCATTAATGAGGCATATATTAATTTCATTGACTTTCTTAAAAACTAAGCATCATGCCCAGAATGATCCTTAAGGGTGCTCACAATGCTGTGGGACTGATCATTATTCTTGTCGTGTAATACAGGTGAAGAAACGTACAGGTTTAATGTCTCAGCTAATGATATACAGAAGACAGTTAAGGTAGGGGTCAACAATCAGAATTTATTTGGAGATGTCACTTTCAAACTGCTGTTTCACACTGACCTCTGAAAGAAAATCAATTACACAGAGCTTACTGGCTCAGAGAATGTCAAGGCAATGCAGTTTAACTCATCATTAAACCCGCACTGTCTATTTTACTAGCCTGTTGTTTACTGTGAATAGCAATGTGGAATAAAAACTACATCTGCAGAACAAGGAAAGGTTTATTTACCGGGATGTCTGCTAGACATTAGT
>JADRCD010160198.1:11632-28670 GCA_019843815.1 Montemys delectorum | reverse complement strand
CAGAGACACACATACAGACACATACACAGACACACACACATATACAGACACACACAGATACATGCGCACATGAATCCATCCATGCACTAATACACACATGTGCATGTGCAGTGGTAAACAGCAAAGATACAAAGTAGAAGCTAAGGATTGAATTCAGGCCTCCATACATGTGCTGTGGCATGATTCCATACTAACATACATGAAAATGCACAAACATTATATATCCACACACACACACCAAAAAGCAAAGTGGAGAATAACCAGAGAAGCTGATGTCAATCTCTGGGCTGTGCATGCATGTGTGTGCATGCATGTGTGTGCATGCATGTGTACACACACACACACACACATTCTCTCAATACACTTGATTGTGTTTAATGTAGAGACTTTACATATTGGATGCAACTTACTGTTATCAGTGTGATGGTTTTTGTGTTTCATTGAACACAATGTTGTCTTCCAAGTCCATTTCCTAATCTTTCTCCTGACATGTGGAACCACGATGCTGGCATCAGGATTGGTTTTCCGTTGCCCTTTGAAGGGTTTTGGTTTTCTCTATTTGCTGTGGCTTTTCACCCTCTCTGCCTTGGCTTTGAGCAGTCTTTCAGAGGTGTGTCAGCATGTAGTTAGGTTTGCATTTGTATACCCAGAAACCTCAAGCTTTTTGAGTCTGTGCTTGATGTCATTTGTTCATTTTGGGAAATAGGTTTCTGGCCCATTCCTTGCCCTCTCATGGAATTTAAACTACAGGTATATTGGACCTTTTTAGAATGTCTCAAATGTCTCTTCATTTTTTTAATTTCAAAGCTTTTTTCTCTTCATATTTCAATTTGGATTTAAATTATTTATTTATTTAATGTGTGGATGTTTTGCATATATGTATGCATGTGCACCATATGTATGTTTGGTGCCTGCAGAGGTCAGAGGAGGGCATTGGGTCTTCCAGGACTGGAGTACAAATGATTGTGGGCCACCATGTGGGGACTAGGAATTGAACCTGGGTCTTCTGGAGGAGCAGACCGTGTTCTTAACCACTGAGCCCTCTCTGTACCCCTCAAATTGGACTTTTAAAATTTTACTTATCTTCTAACTAATTATCTCTTCTTTCAATTACTACTAAACCCAGGTTTTGAGTTCTCAATTCACTTATAAAAAATGTCACTTAATGTATTTTTTAAATAGGTTCCAGTTCTTGGAGAAAATCTCTATAATTTTATTGCCACTTCAATCATATTTTTATCTATAATTCTAATCCCTATAAACTTAGTGTCTGAATCAAATGTGTTCTCTTTTCATCATCTTGCCTTTTTGATCACTCTTAGTTTTTAGTCACTGGTCATTTTTTTGTATAATTGGTAATAATTTGATTAAAAGCTAGACATTTTGTACAAAAAAAATTATATAAGGTGTAGATTCCCCCTTTCTAAGTTAAGAGCTGAGATGATTGGATTTCAGCTTCAGAGTTTGGTTTAGTTTTGAGATAGGGTCTTGCTATGTAGCCCTGGCAGGCCTAGAACTCAGACCAAGTTGGCCTGGAACTCACTATGATCCCTCTGCCTCTGCCTCGTGAATGCTGAGATATGTCACTGAGATAGGACACAGACATGTGACACTAACCTTGATAAAGTCTTCATATTAAGCAAGGGCTACTTATTTGCCCCTACTCCAGATACTAAAGCTCTGACTAGCTTGGAGGCAGGAGATGGCTTGGATGGAAACTACCCAGCGACTGTGGTGCACACTATTCTAGCATGCCGATTCCTCAGATCCTTTCCGGTGTGTAGACATGAACTTTGAGTCTTGTGTGCTATACCATCTTAGTATTCATTTGGCCTCTAAGCTTCAGAATACCCCCTGGAGGAAATTGCAGTGATAGCCATCTGGTTCACCTCAATGTATTGTCTTTCTCTCCAGGATGTTGGTTGGCCCTTTGACATTCTTTAGTTACTATCTTTATTGCTTTACTCAGTATGTGCATGTGTGTGCGTGTGTGTGTGTGTGTGTGTGTGTGTGTGTGTGTATGTGTGCGCGCGCGCGCGCCCGTGCGCACAAGCACACAAGTGTGTGTTTATTCTGCCTTTATGGTTATGTTCATTGTGGGACTCTGTCTTTCATGTATGGCATGACAGTGGCCATCTTGAAATGAGAACACCTGTGATGACCACATGAGCTCCTCCCAAGCCTGGTTTACTAATATACTGCTATGGAAGTAGTGGGGGGGGGGCTTAAAATGAAGTTCATGGACTCTGCCCTTCCCTGGAGATTTATGATGGGTTAGAAATTGTTTAGGAGTGGGGAGCACGTCTTCAAGTTAAACTGTCCTGGATGAAGTAAATAACGCCTCACCCTTTCTCCTATATGCAAGCCTGGTAAAATACAATCAGCCGGACCTTGGACGAATAGCTTCTTTTGTTTCCTTTTTTATCCAGAGTGAATAAAAATAGAAAAGCACAGTGTGCTTGTGGGAGAGGTAGTGTGTGTGATAAATAGTGTGTGTGTGTGTGTGTGTGTGATAGTGTGTGTGTGTGATAAATAGTGTGTGTGTGATAAATAGTGTGTGTGTGTGTGTGTGTGTGTGTGTGTGTGTGTAAATATTGTCACCTTGACAGGACCTATACAGTCATCGAGAAGACGTGTCTCTGAGGGATTATCTAGATTATGTGTCGGAGCAAGCTGACAAGGGTGAGGCTGAAGTAGAGAGGGCGACTGAATGAGAACGAGAGGACCACCGCTCTGCTGGCAATGGCAATAAACTTTAATGTGAAAAATCTTTTATAGTAAAGCACAGTGAGGCTAAAAAGTAGAATTTAACAACAATCATGTAGCACAATCTCTTAGCACTTTCTCATGGCAAAAGCATGCCCACTTCTTCATTATCTAACAGCAAATATTTTTCCCCCATGCCCAGGTGCATGAGGTTTGCTTCCTTTGTCCTTGCACGCACAGCTCTCAAGAGCCTTGAATTCCTTCCAAAAACATCTTGGGTTCATGGAGTAGTTATGCCCTCAGCCTCAGGGAGATTATGTGAAGGTGCCCCCTCCTTGCCTTTCAGCAGAGGGGCCATCCCTAAATCTTCCCCTATGCCAAAGAACATTTCCACCACAATTATGTTAGCTGGAATGGGAAGACTCTCCATGTACGGTATCATCCCATGGGATGGGGGTCACAGACTGAATATCGAGAAGTGAGTCTTAGTGCCAGCATTCATCTCTCTCTGCTTCCTGACTGTAGATGCACATGACTGGCTGCCTCAGGTTCCAGTGAGTATGGCTTCCCCATCATGGTGGACGGTGATACTGAGCAACCCCTACCTCCTTTGTCCACTGCTTTGTCATGGGGAGGAGGCAAGTGACGAATACAGTCTGAACAAGTGCCTCATGCACAAGTGGAAGCAGAAGTTCCCCACTGTCACCCTGAAAGAAGAAGAACAAGTAGTCAGGAACCTACGTCGTGGGAAGGAAGGGAGCATCCTCTGGCTCCCCTGTGAGTAAAACTTGCTTCTGGGTCTCTTCAGCTCTACTGCTCTATTTGACACGGGGACTTCTGACAACTTGGTCACACATTCTGTAACTCTCCATCAGTCTCTGAAGACCCTGCATTCCTAGCACTGGTCTCTGGGAGGGGGGGGGGGGTTGGGGTGGGAACAGGATCGTTGTTCTTGGCTGCTGAGCAGCTGGGAGCAAGGCTGTGGCAGCACCAGAGGGTCTGTACAGTGGTCAGGGTTAGCTTTGACAAACCCACTGGGATAAAGTATAGGTTTGTGTTGTTAAAAACCCAGCGAGAGAAAGAACTCACATAAATAACCGCCTCTTGAGATCTGGCTGTTGCTGTGTCTAAGGAAATGGTTTCCATAGGAAACAATAATAAAAACAGTGTTATTTTTAAGCTGGAAGGAATGACACTTTGGTGTCATCCAGATTTTAAAATAATTTAAAATAGCAGAGGAAATGTTTGGATATTCGGCTACTCACAGCATCCTTTGCGGTCTTGCTCCTCTTGTGACCCAGTGGAGAAGAGATGGTCCCTCTACATGTGATTGGAAGACACAGAGACACTTCCAGCTGCTCCAGGCCAGCACTGTGAATTCTGACTCTGCAACCAGATGTCTCCATTCCTTCTCAGTCAAGCGTTTTCCAACCTTAAGGTGCAGAGGTTTCTTTTAATAGATTGCATTAGCAAACTAACACCTGGACTTGATTTTCATATGAAATGATTTGCCTTTAATAAGAACAGTTTGCTCTTTGTGATACATTTTATACCTCTATCTATGTATAGATATACACATACATCAGAGAGAGGGAGAGGTGTATAATTAGAGTCTTACAGTGTAGCCCAGGCTGGCTTGAAAAAAATGTTCCTTAAGGGGTTCCCTAACTGATGGTGATCTTATTACCTTGGCCTCAATAGTACTGGGATTACAGTAGATATATACATATATATGTATATGTGTGTGTTTATGTGTGAAATTATGTATATATATATATATATATATATATATATATATATATATATATATTTATTTGTGTACTTTAGTACTCCTATAGGATATATATATGTGTGTGTGTGTGTGTGTGTGTGAAAAACTAGTTCTTTTTAACCCGTTGCTTTCTGTTTCAGGTAGAGCTACAAAAATCCCACAGGAGAAACACTAGGAGGAAAGGAGGAAGTAGTAGGTCAACTTGGGATACCGGGCAGTAGGAAAATGTCCAGGCAAATGGGCTTGCCCACCAGTGCTGAGGAAAGGCAGAAGCTGAGCCATTGTGCACAGACATGGAATTGACAGCTCAGTCCCTCCATCCTCCTTTAGGAGAGTTCACTTTCTGCTGCTATGCTAAAGTACTCCAACCAAAAGCAACCGGGGAAGGAAAGGGTTTATTTGGCTTGCACTTCCCGGCCACAGTCCATCATTGGAAGGGAACCAGGGCAGGAGCTTAGGCAGGAACTAAAGCAAAAGCCAGGAAACAGTGCTGTTTACTGGTTAACTCTCTGGTTCATGCTCAACAAGCTTCTTTACACAGCTCAGGCCCACCTGCCTAGGGATGGTGCTGCCCATAGAGGGTTTGGCCTTCCCCGATCAATCATTAGTCCAGGCAATCTTTTGCAGGCACCATGGACCAGTCTCATCTGGAAAAATCCCTCCGTTGAGGTGCCCTCTTCTCCAGGTGACTTTAGGTTGTGTCAAAAAGTGACAATAAAAACTAATCAGGACAAGAGACAAAGAATTTCTGAACTTGATGTAGTTGACAGTATGTGGAGGAGAACTCTAGTGACATCAGCAGCGTGCGACAAAGCTGGGCTCAGAAAGTCTCCAGGGTGAGTTCTGCTGTCCTAAGATAACACCTCCCCTAGCAGCTATTCCACATCAGGTGCAAAAATATGGACCCAAGGGAGAGTGACTGTGATAGCCAGGTAGGTTATCCTTGCCAGAGCTGCAGCACTTAGGGATGCTTTATCATCGGAGGATACCAGGGCTGGCTAATAGTGACCCAAGGGCAGTAAAGGAGATGTTGGAATAAAAGGATGTGGTACAGCGATGCTTTGAAAATAGTGGGGGAGGCATGACAAAGCTCAGCTGGAAAATGCAGATGTTTTAGTGTTATGTGTAAGGAACCCTCCTACCCTGAAACGTGGAATTTTGAATCTGCCTCATTTGAGAAATCCTCCGGTTGCCCCGGAGTGTGACCAATGTAAACACTGGCCCAGCTTCATCAATGCCCCAGGGTAAGTAGTGTGCGGTCTCAAGGGAATGGCAGGGCTTCCTAAGGGTCAGCTCCCAGATCTATGAACAGATTGTGATTCTCAGCTATTTCGCTAGGATCAAGAGTAAAAAGAGGGGCTAGAGAAACATTGCCACAGTTAAAAGCACTGCTCTTGCAAAGGACCCAGGTTTGGTTCTAAGAACCCATGTCAGGCAGCTTACAACTGCATGTAATTCTACCTTTAAGGGATCTATCTGGTGTCTCTGGGGTCCTTGGGCAGTATAATCATCAACCAACACACACACACACACACACACACACACACACATTTAAAAACAATATAAATATATTTTTTAAAACGAGTAAAAAAAGGAAAGTGATAACGTCTACTTTACATTATGTAAAGATTCAACGAAATGAGTCAAGCAAACGAAGCGTAGGTATATTTGGAAAAAAGTATGACGTGTTTTTCAGAACGACCCAGCTAAAAGAAAGGAAAAGAAAGAGTCCAGCGTGTTCTCCGAGCCTCTGAGCCCATCATTCCTGTTCTGATTAGTTTTTACTGTGTTCTCATCCTAAGGTTGCCCAGCTGGAAATTAGAGAACCAGACAAGAAAGCAAGTTCTGCAGTGGTCAAATGGGTTTCTTTCTTGTCACCTTCGAGAAGGTTCCAGACAGCCAATTGTATCAGCGGCTGCCATCGCCTCCGCTATTAGGAGGGAGCCTTTCAGTGATTTCACTGTGAAGGCTGCAGCTTGGAGAGACAACTTCCGGATTGAGCCTAGACTACAGGCTGATTGGCAGATAAAACTACGATGGGGCCAAGCACATCTTCAGCGCAGCACAGTTCAGCATGCGTTGCTAGGGCACTCCTCCTAGGGTTTCTAGGGTAACCTTCATCTCAACATCTCACAGGGCTATTCCTAGCCGGAAGACAGCAATCAGCTTCTGTACCCGAAGGTCTCTAATTCTGCTCACTGTCTGGCTTTCCAGCTTGCCTTCCTTGCTGTACTTTGTTCCCATAAACCCTACCTGTCTGCCCCTCAGACACCCCCAGTTCTTCCAGTGTTCACCGAGGACCACGTGACTTTCTTTCAGGTGGTCATATGCAACACTCTCCTGCCAGCCACCTGCTTCTTCTCGGGAGCCTTGAGCAGGGTTTAACACCCTGTTCCCTTTAAAGCTGGCTCCTGCCTTTTGTCCCTTAAGTACCAACATTCCCCGAGGTTCTTCCCTGAGCTCATTCCTTTATTCTTCTCTATATTTATTCCTACTGAGTCCATTCATTTGCATATATGCTAGAGTAAAGGCCAAGCTGGATGTGGCAGTATATGCCTTAAAGGCAGATGGAGCTCTGTAAGTTCAAGGCCAGCCTGGTCTACATAGGGGCTGGGTTGGGAGATCCTGTCTTAAAATCAAAGGAAATAAAACAACAACAGAAACAATGGGTTAATCACAGGAAAGCTATATTTTATTTTATTTTTTTTAATTAGGTATTTTCTTTATTTACATGTAAATTTCTCCTTTCCCAGTTTCCCCTCGAACAAACAAACAAACAAAAACAACAAGAACAAACCCCTGTTGCCTCCCCCCTCCCCATGCCTGCCACCCCACCCTCTCCCACTTATTGGCCCTGGCATTCCCCTACACTGGGGCACAGAACCTTCACAAGGCCGAGGTCCTTTCCTCCTATTGATGATCGAATTTGCAATCCTCTACTATACACATGCTGCCAGAACAATCAGTCCCACCATGTATAGCCCTTGGTTGGTAGTTGGGTCCCTGGGAGCTCTGAGGGTACTAGTTAGTAATTGTTGTTCATCCTAAGGGGCTGCAAACCCTTCAGCTCCATAGAACCTTTCTCTAACTCCTTCATTGGGGACCATGTACTCAGTTCAATGGATGGCTGTGAGCCTCTACATCTGTAGTCAGGTATTGTCAGAGCCTCTCAGGAGATAGCTATATTTAGGCTGGCTTGTCCTTCCTTCAGTCTCTGCTCCATAGTTAATCTCTGCAACTCCTTCCGTGGGTATTTGGTTCCTCTTTTTAAGAAGAAATGAAATGTCTACCTTTTGGTCTTCCTTCTTTTTGAGTTTCTTGTGGTTTGTGGGTTGTTTTTCCTGTATTCCAAACTTCTGGGCCAATAACCACTTATCAGAGTGCATACCATGTGTGTTCTTTTGTGATTGGGTTACCTCGCTCAGGATGATATTCTCCAGATCCATCCATTTCCCTAAGAATTTCATAAATTCATTGTTTTTAATAGCTGAGTAGGACTCCATTGTGTAGATGTACCACAATTTCTGTATCCATTCCTCTGTTGAGGGACATCTGGGTTGTTCCCAGTTCCTGGCTATTATAAATAAGGCTGCTATGAACATGGTGGAGCATATGTCCTTATTACATGTTGGAGCATCTTTTGGGTATATTCCCAGGAGTGGTATAGCTGGATCCTCTGGTAGAACTATGTCCAATTTCCGGAGGAACCGCCACACTGATTTCCAGAGTGGTTGTACCAGTTTGCAATCCCACCACCAGCAATGAAGTAGTGTTCCTTTTTCTCCACAACCTCTCCAGCATCTGCTGTCACCTGAGTCTTTTATCCTAGCCAATCTGACTGGTGTGAGGTGGAATCTCAGAGTTGTTTTGATTTGCATTTCCCTGATGACTATGGATGTTGAACATTTCTTTAGGTTCTTCTCAGCCATTCTGTGTTTATCAGTTGAGAATTCTTTGTTTAGCTCTGTGCCCCATTTTTTAATAGGGTTATTTGGTTCTCTGGAGTCTAACTTCTTGAGTTCTTTGTATACATTGGATATTAGCCCTCTATCAGATATAAGGTTGGTAAAGATCTGTTCCCAATTTGTTGGTTGCCGTTTTGTCCTATTGACAGTGTCTTTTGCCTTACAGAAGCTTTGCAACTTTATGAGGTCCCATTTGTCAATTCTTGATCTTAAGAGCAGAAGCTATTGGCGTTCTCTTCAGGAAATTTTCCCCTGTGCCTATTTGCTCAAGGTTCTTCCCCACTTTCTTTTCTATTAGTTTCAATGTATCTGGTTTGATGTGGAGGTCCCTGATCCACTTGGACTTGAGCTTTGTACAAGGAGATAGGAATGGATCGATTTGCATTGGAAAACTATATTTTAAAAGGATAAAACATACAGGCACATAATTCTGGACCTAGATATCAGTCATCTATATATGTACAATTGTGCAGTTTTATAAAGATCATATCATTCTGTACACATGTAGCAGTCTGCTTTTTAATTTTTATTTATTTAACTTGTTGGGTTTTTTGAAACAGGGGCTCATTGTATAGCCTTCTCTGGTCTGAAGCTCCCTATGTAGACCAGGCTTGACCTTAACCTCACAAACATCAACCTGCTTCCATATCCCCAGTGCTAGGATTAAAGGTAGACCGACCCACAGATTGTTATCTAATTATGGTTGTATTTCCATAGATTAGGAGGTGTTAGGGACATTCAGAAGCCATCACTGAGAACAAGTCCCTGTCCCTGTCCCAGGCCTCTGATTCTCCAGTGCCATGAGATGCTTAACTCTGCTCCACCCCCAGGCTCCACCCCCAGGTTCCTACAATGACACCACAGCCTCTTTCAGGCCACAACCATGGAGCTAGCCTGGCAGCACATGCTGAAAACCATGAGCCAGATGAACTCTCTCTTTTCTGCTAAGATTTTTATGTCCAGGATTTTGTCACAGCAATGAAAGGGCAGCTGAAGCAATATTCAAGCTACACTATTGGGTATTTAAAAAGCAAACTGTAGCCTCAACCAAACGTTCTACTAGGCAGCCATGAGGAGGCTTGAGGAAATCATTCTCTGAGTCAGTCCAGACTGCCGTCATGAAATATTATAACCTAAGTGGCTTAAAGAATATCTATTTCTCACTGTTCTAGAATCTACATGTCCAAGACCGAGGCATCAACCTATCTGGTCTCTGGCAAGGGCCCTCTCCCTGGTTCTCCCTGTAGGCATTCATAAATACTCAAGTATTTATTCTTCTTATCACATCTTGAATGGGTGAGCGCTTACAGATGGATATAGATATGGATATAAGTAAACATTTATCTCTCTCATTATAAGGTTCTAATCCCATTCATGAGAGTCCACCCTGAGACCTAATTACTCCCCAAAAGCTCCATCACCAAAAGACCATTATATTAGGATGGGACCTTCAACATACGTCTTCAGAAGGGAGAGACAGAAACGTTCATCTCACAGCACTTATCCTAAGCTGTGCAAATACCATCCTGAAACATTAAAAAAAAAAAAAAAAAAAAGTCAAGTGTTTAATTCTAAATTCGCACAAGAAAAGGGATCTTGTCCAGGGATTATATTTGGATGCACATTGAATAAAAATCAGGAAGAGTTAATTTCCTGTTTTAAATTATGTAAGCTTTTTTTGTGAAAGGATCAAATATATTCAAGTTGAGTTTGGTTTAAACAAAAAGGTAGCCTGGGTAAATCTGCACGTCCTCACTCAACTCCAGTTTAACCACTAACTTTAACTCCTGCCCTGCGGTCACAGCTATGCTTTAAGGGACAGAGTGAGCCTCAGATACCCTAAGCATCCAAACAGGAAGCTAGCACAAGGCCTTTTCCGTCTGGATAAGGACCAATCAAGAAGGATGTCCTGGAGGGGGCGTGACCTGAGGAAACAGTCAATACAGTAGTTCCCTGGTATGGCATGGTGAAGTATATTCAAAGGACTTTTATAAAAGTCTGTCACACAATTCCACTTCAGGCCACAACAGTAACTGTACAGTGTGGCCCCTCTCTATATAAAAGGTTAGAAAGCAGAATACAATATAAGACCATCAATGAGGTGAATTTTCTTTGTTTTGCGTGGGGGTGGAGTGGGGTGGGGGTGGGGGTGGGTGTAGGGAGGGGCGTCCGAACCAAGGTACAGGAGAAGGACCCCGTCCTTTCTCTGGGCATTCAAAAATGCTCCACATGGCAATAGTCTAGAACTAAATTCCTCTAGCCCCAGAGGGAGGCACCCCCTTGACATGCTTAGTCCGGCTGCTACAATCAATTCAGTGCAGCACAGGAAGAGAAGACAGAAAAGAGGAGGTGCGATAATCGTGTTAGCGGCTCTCCCAGGACACCCCAGACAATCAGCTGAAGAGGAAAGGCTGATTTTGACTATAGATCAGGGGTGGCTGGCATGATGTTCTGGGGCCTGTGATGTGGCAGCATATCTGACAGGGAGCTCCTCGAAGAGGAAGCTGCTCACCTTTTGTAAGCCTGAAAGCAAAAGGAAAGGAGTGGCGCCAAGTTCCCGGGAGTCCTGTAATCCCTTCAAGGGCACTCCCACCCGTTAGGACTGGCTTTTGTTTTTCTAATAGGCTCCATCTCTTAAAGATTCTTATCCCTGCCCCCAATACTGCCTCTAGTTAGTGACCAGGTCCTTTGGGAAATACTTATGAGAAGAACTTGAACAGTAACCAAGTCTTGACTCTCAATAACTGCGGGAGCTACAGTAATACAAAATTACTGGACATGTGAAGAAGCAAGAGAACGGAACTCCACGAACCAGGCAACTTCCAAGGACTAGGAACCAGGTGCAAGATGACTGAGATGCTGGGACCTGCAGAGGAGGACCATTGCAACATGCTGAGGAGCCAGGTGAGGGTGGTACTCACCTGTACTCCTAGCACTCAGGAGGTGGGTGAGGGGATCAGGAACTCTACACTAGACTCAGCTATACAGTATGTTTAAGGCCACCCTGAACCACATGAGACCGCGTATCAACACCTTACCTGCTCCAACTCAGAAGAAGGAAAATTATAACAAAAAGGAAGTCCACGGAAGCAAGTCTGAGGACTTACAGAAACCGTTATAACAACAGAGTCGGTGGGCAGAACTCGGCAAGATAACCCTAGAGAAAAACAAAAGGGAAATTTAAGAAACAAACACTAGGCCAGGTGGAGTGGTAGATACCTATAACCATTGCACTGGGGAAGCAGAGACAGGAGGATCACTACAATTTCTAGGCCAGGCTGGGCTACAAATTGAGTTGCAAGCCAAGCAAAACCTAAATATCCAAAAGAACCTAAAATATCTGCAATGGAAAATGCATTATAATTTTTTTTATTATTATTCCTTCTTTTTCATGGTAGTAGTAGTGTGTGTGAGCATGTGTGTTCACGTACGTACTAGTACTATGGTGTGATTGTGGAGGTCAGAAGTTAACTTTCAGGAGTCTGTTCTCTCCTTTCATCATGGGTTCTGGGATCAAACCTAGGTCATCAGGCTTGTGCAGCAAGTGTTTTTTGCTCACTGAGCCATCTTGCCAGCCCTTACTCTTTCTTTTCTTGCTTTTATTTTCTCCATTTATTTATTTGTTTATTTGTTTGCTTATTGACTCATTCACTTTACATCCCAATCGAAGCCCCCCTCCCAGTCCCCCTCCCATGGCCTCTTCCCTAATTCCCCTCCCACTTTTTCTTCTCTTAATGCCATAAAATAACATGGATATTTAAAGCAAAATTAGTTTATCACATATCATATCTTATAGTCTTGTATGAGCTTGGTTAATATGATGTCAGTTGCATAAAACAAGAGTGAAAGAATCATATACTTTTAAGATTCGAACATTTATGTAGTAAACTCTAAGAACTGTGGTAACTGTGTGTTTGAACTCCCAGGGTAACTACTTAAAAGCAAGGCAAGACAGGTGAAAAGCCAGTAGAGGAATTAACTGGAATGTTTGAGAATGTTGTTAAAATCAAAAGAAAACAAGAAGGAAATAACAATCCGTCAGAACATGGGACAGGACAAACAGAAAGCAAAGCACACCATAGATGAGTCATGGTACCGATCACACTCCATGCAAGTGCATGCCCCACCCATTGAAAACAGGCTGATCAGGCTAGAAAAATGATAGTAAGGCCTGCTCACGTGCAATGGAAAAAGAGTTACCTTCTCAGAGAAGATGGATATCAAATAGTGGAAAAAGATGTACTATATAGATAATACACATAAGATATAGACAATACACATAAGAACATTGGGGTGGGTGGTACACTGGTTAGTTTTAGCTGTCAACTGGATACAACCTAGAAATTCTGGGGAAGAGAGTTCTAATGAGGAACGATCTAAAACAACATGTCTGTTGGAGATCTTGTTGGCTGTTAATTGACGTGAGGGAATCTACCCCACAGTTGACAGCTGTCTTAGTCAGGGTGTCTATTCCTGCACAAACATCATGACCAAGAAGCAAGTTAGGGAGGAAAGGGTTTATTTAGCTTATACTTCCTCATTACTGTTCATCACCAAAGGAAGTCAGGACTGGAACTCAAGCAGGTCAGGAAGCAGGAGCTGATGCAGAGGCCATGGAGGATGTTATTTACTGGCTTGCTTCCTTATAGAACCCAGGACTACCAGCCCAGGGATGGCACCACTCACAATGGGCCCTCCCCCCTTGGTCACTAATTGAGAAAATGCCCCACAGCTGCATCTCATGGAGGCACTTCCCCAACTGAAGCTCCTTTCTCTGTGATAACTCCAGCTTGTATCAAGTTGCCACAAAACCAGCCAGTACAACAGCATTCCCTAGCCTGGACCACGGATGGTATAAGTAAAAGACATCTAGAAGCAAGCAAGGAAGGATCCAAGTGTTATTCTGTATTCTTGACTAGATGTGATACTTTAAGTTCCCCTTTGAAGTAGCTCCTCACAATAGTGGTTTGGAATTGGAAGACAAGCAAACCCTTCCGTCCAGTATAATTAGTTTTTGTTTGTTTGTTTGTTTGTTTGTTTGCTCTTTGTCACAGTGACAGAAATGAAGCTACAACAGGCAGCTAAATTCATCCCAGGTAAAACAGACTTCAAGACAGGGATGCAAACAAATTTCAATATGTTCAAAAGGACTGAAAGCTCACAAGTTCTTTGATTACAAATGGTTAAATTAGAACCACAGAGCTGGGTTCTAATTTAACCTAGAATCAGCCTAGCATGCACAAGGCCCTATGTTTGATCGTTAGCAAACACACACACACACACACACACACACACACACACCTTAAAATGGATGAGAGAGATCACAAAGAAAATTAGAAAATACTTTGAAGTCTGTAATCCATATGCAATCCAAAATGTGCGAGATGCATCCGAGCTGATATTAGAGAGAAATCTATTTTAATTAAATTAGAGAGGAGTATTTTAAAATTTTCCAACAAAATAAACAAAACCCATAGAAAAGAGACACAAAGAATATATTATAAATAGAAGGGCAAATATCAATGGGATAGAAAACAAACCATAGATTCAATTAGCAAAGCCAAGAGTTAGAGTCTTTATTCCACTTTCCCTCTTCTCTCATTAGAATTTGAAAGACACCAGGCAGGGCAGCCACAAGTCTCAGCACTCGCCCAGTGCAGGGCAATGGAGAACAGAAGAAACAAGGCAGCCATGCAGTTGTGAGTCAGGGTCCGGCATGTTCAGCTGTGGAGGTGGGCAGAGCTGCTGGCAAAGCTGTGGCACATCAGAAGGCATGAGAAGGTGTGAGGAGCCTCAGAGAGCGCAGCGGAAGTATGCTTATGCTTTCGCCAGAATCCAAAAGGGAAGAGTTAGAGATGAGGAAAGGGAAAAGGTCTACTTTTCTGAGGACTCAGGAAAGCGGACTGGCTCTGCTGTGCCACGTGCCACGGCCCCACGGCAAGCCCCTGTCCCAAAAGTTAGGCGTCTAAGGAACATCAATAAAACCGCCCAACTCTAGTATGACAGTGTGAAATTGCCAGCATTTATAATCAGCGATCTTACAGATCGTAAAACAGAGAGTAAGAGAATATTATGGACAGCTGTATAGATATATCCAACAACTACTGAAACAAAAGTGAAAAGCACAATTTACCAAAAGAGACACAGGAAAAAATAGAATACCAGAAGAGATTTCTTTTTAATTGAACTTTTTATTATAAACCTTAACTTGAAATAGAATGTGAGGATCAAATGAATTGATTGAGAATTCTGTCAAATAATTAAAAGAAGAAGAAGAAGAAATAACAATCTTACCATAGCTTTTTCAACAAATAGATGAGGGATTATTCTTTGTGGGTGGGGGGGGGGGGGGGAAGGGGAGTAGCAACACTTTATTAGGCTAGGCCAGCCAGGAGGCAGCACTGGAGTGAATGGCCCCATAGCACATTAGGGGCAAAGACTTCCAGGTGTGTACTACCTCCCCCGCCCCCTCGTCGCGCCTCAGTGTTTTCCACTCAAGACTGGGCCATGGATGGGGTCTGGAAGTGGGTGTGGCCTCGCTGGTGTAAGCAGTCTCAGAGACATTGTGTCCACAGCTGCCTCCAGTCCTGGCTGCTGAGAGATCTCCACTTTATTGTCATTAGCCTGTGGAAACAAGGTGTCAGCAGAGTCCAGAATCCAGGGGTGTTGCCCCATCCCTTGGCCACTTACCAGTTGCAAGGAGGCCAGCATGGAGCGGCACACCTCAAAAGCAGGCTGCCCAGCTACAAGCTCTGAAAAGGGACACCATTCATTGTGCTGAGAGAGGCGTGAAACCAACTGGTCCCCATAGGTATGGATATCAAAGGGCACATGCTGCTCCTGCATAGGGAAAGGACATGTTAGCTTCAAGTGGAGAGAGAGTTCTAGGCAAACTCCAGGCTATAGTTCCCAAGTAGCACACCTCACCTGCTCCTGGAGCAGTGGCTTGATCTTCTCTTCCCAGTCCCTGAGGCGTTGGCTCAGCTCTGTCTCCTGGATGAACTTCTGGCAGGCAGCAGTGAAGAGTTCCACATTTCTTCGGACCAGCTCCTCATATCTCAGGAACTCTGGCGTAGCATCTGCATGAAGGTCAGCAGTTTCCCCAGGCTTCTCTCCCTCAGGTTCTTCTACATACTCTTTGGGCTCTAGAACGTCATCTGCTACCCCTAGGTCTCCTAGGGACTCTTCCGAGCCATCCTCCTCTGCAGGCCATAGATCCTGCCATTTCTTGGTTATCTTACATCTCCGCAGCGTCTGAAGGGTCTTGAGCCGTTCTTTTTTGTGTTTCCAGTACAGTTCTTCCATGTCTGTAAAGGTTGGGCCCTCTCGACGAGCCCTCCTGCCATCAGTGTGTCTAACATAGGCATCCAGGTACCACTGGCGGAAGTCCTGCAACTCAATGGCACCCTTCCTCTTGTGCTTCTGTCCTGGAGGCCTCTCCACACCGGGTGGCAGAGTATAGGTTATACCTTTCTTGAAGGGCTTAGAGTCCGAGGAGTCTTTAAAAGGGTCCAGGATCTGCCAGGGGTCTGGGGTGTTCTGCAGCCAGGAGGCAGGTTCCAGGGCCCCTTGCTGTTCCAGCAGCATGTATCTCGTTGGCAAGAAGGCACTTTGCTGTGAGGTCCTGGGCTCTGCAGGCTCTAGAGGAACCCCCGGCTGCTCTGCTCCATCCTCTGCATCCTCCTCTCTACCGCTGAGCTTTGAGCCATCTGGCTCTTGGAAGATGCCGAGTTTAGGAGAAAGACTCCGATTCCTAGACACTTCCATTGGCTGCTTTGCAGCATCCTCAGTACCTTTTTGGCTCCTTGACATGGAGTATGGCCACATTCCCACAGGATCCAACACAGCGGCGCCTCTGGAGTTAAAGGTACACGTGTTCATCCTGAAATCCTTCCGGCTAGCCAAGACCTCACCCTGGCAGCTATACAAGGGGCTCATGTTCTTTTCCACTTCATCAGGGGCCACCAGGGCCATGGGCAGAAGGGGCACCGTGAGCAGCTCACTGGATACCTGGTCATTTTTCAGATCCACATTAGCCGGGACGTCAGGGAAGTCGTCCAGTGGCAGGAACTCATCCTCTGTTTCACAGGAAGTCCTCTCCAAGTTGACAGCCCTGTTGCTCCCATCTTCCTGCACTGAAGAGAGCTGCTTGGCTCGCTTCTTGTCAGAAATAAAATCGAGAGCCTGGTAGACCAGCGAGTAGAGGTACTCCACCTTCTTACTGTAGACACAGGCTGAGCCCTGGATCAACAGTGCTGCCTCAATGAAGTTCACTGTGGTTTTGCCTTCATCAAAAGAAATGCAGATCTGGTCCAGCTCCTCCAGATACTCGCCCAGCTGTGCCGCCACGTCCACCTCCCAGTTCTCAGTGAGATCCCGGATGGGCTGCAAGAGGTGAGCAAAGCGTACATCTGCATTCTCCATGTCCAGAATGGGACTAGAGGCCCGGAACAATGGGTCAACCCGCCACTGGTTCTAAGGGATTATTCTGATTATACTGATTACCGAGGCCAAACAAAACCTGAAACAAGCAATTCAGAAAATCATATGACAGAGAGAGAGAGAGAGAGAGAGAGAGAGAGAGAGAGAGAGAGAG
>JADRCD010160198.1:0-11532 GCA_019843815.1 Montemys delectorum | reverse complement strand
GAGAGAGAGAGAGAGAGAGAGAGAGCGAGAGAGAGAGAGAGCGAGCGAGAGAGAGCGAGAGCGAGAGAGAGAGCGAGAGAGAGAGAACATTACATAATTATCTTTATGAACATAGATATACATTTTTTCCTTAAAGTTAGTAATTAAATCTAACAATGTTTGAGAAACACAGTGCAATTTGACTTTGGAGTATTATTTCATCACTGTGGGCAAATACTCAATGTGAATCAACTTAAGCAAGTAAGTGCACTTTGGCTTACAGTTTGAGGCTACAGTACCTCGTGGTGGGAAGGCATGAAGGCTGGGGGCTCCATGGCGGAGGAGGAGGGTAGCATTCCTGAGACAGGTAACAGAGAATAAATAGAAAGTAGGGCTTGGCTATCAAATCTCAAGGACTAAGCTCACCCTACATCCTAAAGGTCCTACAACCTTCCAAAATAGTATCACCCTCTGGGGGCAAAGTGTTCAAACACACGAGTCTGTGGGAGACATTTTTTTTTAAAGATTTATTTATTTATTTAATGTATGTGAGTACGCTGTAGCTGTCTTCAGACACGCCAGAAGAGGGCGTCAGATCTCATTACAGATGGTGGTGAGCCACCATGTGGTTGCTGGGATTTGAACTCAGGACCTTCGGAAGAGCAGTCGGTGCTCTTAACCGCTGAGCCATCTCCCCAGCCCCTGCAAGAGACACTTAACACTCAAATCCAAGCACTCAGAAAGGTAAAAATTGTCTTTCAGTATTCAACTCGGAATCAATTCATCATAGTTAGAAAACAGAGGAAATTAATGGTGTCAATAGGCGTAGAAAGAACATCTGGGAACAGTCAAACACCCCAACACAGAAACTCCCAGTCAACCCGAAATAGAAGACTACTTCCCCAGCCTCATAAAGGGCATCTGGAAAACCCTAACAATGGTATCCTGTTTCATGATGGAGAATCTGATGCTTTCCCTCTAACACTGGGAAGCATGCCAGGTTGCTGTCCTGTCTGTCCAATGTAGTTGCTGCTCTGGCATCCATATGGAGGGCCCGCAGGAGTTGCTATATTGTAGTCATATCTCACCATCTTTGACTCAGTTAAAAACTTCCCCTCCTGGGTGGCTGTTTCTGACAGCGTTGCTTGCTTCTCACTTCACTAACACAAACCCCAACAGCTTCTGACTGAGCTACGCTCGCCACCATGTAAACAGTTTCCCCTCTGCAGGTGTTGTAAACCAACCTATCCTTAACCCTGAAGAATCCTCAAAGGATAAACAGGAATAAAGATGTAGTCTCTCATGGTTTCTCCCTGCCTCGCTGTCTGGCTGTGTAAACTCCCTGTCTCCCATCAGGCTCCCGAAGGATCTTTGGTCTCTCCAGGACCTTTAAGGAATCAATGATTTCTGTTTCAGAAATGTCAGTTTCATTCCCTTGTTTGAACTCACTTGCTTGATCCCTTCGGTCAGACTGTTCTTGATGGTGGCCACCGTGCCAGATGGTCACTGTCAAAAGATGGAGACTGCAAGTTCGAATTAGAAGGAAGCAGTAAACAGAAGTTGTTGAGGTTCAGGCCAGTGAGAGACTGCCTCGGAAAGGTGGATGGTACTTAAAGAACAACACTCAAAGATGTTTCCTCTGAACTCAAGTGCTCACCTGTGCATTTACCACTGAAAACACCTGGACATCACACTCATCACTCACACACACACACACACACACGCACATGCACACGCACACACGCACACGCACACGCACACACACACGCACGCACACGCGCACACACACACACACACGCATGCGCACACACACACACACACACACACGCACACATGCACACGCACACACTCACACAGAAATTAGGAGACCAGAAACCACAACAGCTGTCTACTATTTTTTATTATTAGTTGTCTGAATGAGTCCCAACAAATGGAGCTCAACTATGCAATGTGAGGCAGACCAATACATGGGTGTCATTAGCGAAGAGTCCTTCATCACCTGTCCTTTGATGGGCTTGCTTTAGCCAAACATTCTTTCACCTGTATCTGCTTCAGTGAAACGTCCCTTCACTTGTCTGCTTTAGTAAAACATCCTTTCACTTGTGTCTGATTCAGGAAATCGCTCCTTGACCTGTTTGCCCTAGCAAAACACCATCTGACACAACTGACTTTCCCAAAGAACTCTTAAGGTTCCACTTCAAGGGACTATGTCTTATTCTTTCCCTGAATCTGCTGGACATTGATAAATGGTAGGGTTTTGTGAACTCCTTCCCATCATGACTACCATGGCTTTCATGTGCTTAGGACATGGCACTTTGCCATCCTCTCTATATTCCACAGCATTCCCTGAGCCTTAAGGGAGTGGTATAAATGTCTTGTATAGGGCTTTCAACTATCTATATTCTCAGTATCCTGTACAGCCAAGGATCCCTGCCTTCACCACTATTAACTGCAAAGAGAGGCCTCTCTAATTCAGGCTGAGAGTAGGCTTTGTCTGTGAGTATAAACACACACACACACACACACACACACACACACACACACACACACACAGAGAGAGAGAGAGAGAGAGAGAGAGAGAGAGAGAGAGAGAGAGAGAACACTTGCTGCTGTTGCACACTTTACAATTCATCAACAATACCTGGGGCCTTTGCATCTCTGCCATGCCAGGAAAACAGAGATTTTGATTTCTTGGGATCTGCATTTAGGGTCCCAGGCTTAGCTGTGCTTGTTCAACACCCCCAATTTACCCAGCTCGGGTAGACAAGAGAGTACACATGGGCTTATTCTGAGACCTGGAGGCCCGGAAGCAGCCGGCCAACTGTGACAGAGCCATGCAGTTTTGGCTGCCGCAGCCAAACGATGGTGTCTGCCTGCTGTCGGCCACCATTTCCTGTGCAACACAGCTGGGACCTTGCAAGAGCCTGCTCCTGAATGTGATTGTGAAGAACCTGTAGGCAAGCCCAAATGGAGGGCTTACAAAATGCATGGCCTGTATTCTCCTGTGACTTTGAGATGAAGGAACTCAAGGAAAGTAGGTGGGTCTGTGTCCAAGGAGCTGAGTCTGAACACAGTGCAGCGCATGACTCTGGGCTGGCAACGTGAACATGAGAGGGTATGATCTAGGCGATAAGTGAAAGGACAATACAAAATGTCCTCTCCCCTGCCCTCTCTTTCTTTCCTTCCCTTGCTCTCTGGCTTCCCTGTATATGTAGTGAACACACACACACAGCAAAAGCAAGCATACAAGAGAAAAAACAGCAGGCAGGCAATGATTCCAATTTTTGTTAAGTAGCAAGTGTATAAACATTATATGGAATGATCATGATTCTTTGTGGTGATGGGATTTTGAGTAATCTATATTCTTTACAGTTACGTGTGGTACCGGTTTTCAATATGTGCTATTTTATAAACATTGAAGCAATTGCTTGAAAAAATTATGAGATTTTTCACATTAAAAATATCCTGCCTTATGGCTGGGTGGTGGTGGCACACACCTTTAATCCCAGCACTTGGGAGGTGGAGGCAGGCGGATTTCTGAGTTCGAGGCCAGCCTGGACTACAGAGTGAGTTCCAGGACAGCCAGGGCTACACAGAGAAACCCAGCCTCAAAAAACCAAAAAAATAAAGAAATAAAAAAATAAAAAATAAAAATAAAAAAAAATAAAAAATCCTGCTTTACCTCATTTTGGTTTTGTGGCGTGCTGAGTGTATTACTTTACACATTTTGAGGCTAGAACATTTCCAGGCATGTTGAGCAGCCACATGGACATGAGCAGAGCGTCTCTAGGTGGGAAAGAATTATGGTGTCTGATTTTCTGCAGTATTCTACTTGGAATGAAGTGTCTTAAGGTCACTCCAAAGTGCTCTAGAGTTCTCTTAGGACTCTGTTCCTTTGATCTTTTGCATCTGACCACCCTGAGGGCGCACCATGCTGGCCCTGAGAGGTGCACCCAGGAAGTCACAAAAGATCCAGGAACCTGAATGTGTTGCCTTGCATAGTGGCTAGGCTCATCTGACGTGTCAGCTACCTGGAGGTGTCCTGAGAACTAACGAGGAGGCCTCTAGAATGGTTTGAGCTGCTCAAATGGAAGAAACAAGCCTCCAGTTTTGTTTATAAAACAACCCCCTTTGACAGTGGGTCCACCGAGTCAGCCACGATCAGAGAAAGACCACTGGCATCAAAGATATCACTAACAGTGCAAGAAAAAGGTAGATGTTGTCAGGAAGTGCCACGGATGGTGACAGCATGGTGGGGTGGCTTTACTTGAGGTGGATGATAAAACTCTTCAGTTAACAGAAGAGCCGAACCGGCTCTTACCTGCTGAGGCATCTCTCCACCCCACCCCACTAGATATAGTTTTAAAACAAATACTTCGTTTCTTTTTTGAATGGGGGTCGTCAAATATAAAGATAAGCACACAGGATGGATAAGAGATGACCCCTTACATACTTTGGTGGACAGACTAATCCTAGTGATGTCCACATCCCCTAGGGTCCCTTCGCCTTGCAACCTATGATTTGCTTTCTAGCTAAATGGAACATGTACATTTGACTCTAATGTATAGAGAGCCTGCTTGCTGGCAGGCTTTTCTTGTTGGCTTAATGAATTCTGGTAAATGCCAAGGTGCTAGTGAACTACTGGTGACCTCTAGGAGCTGCAGGTGACCTCTAGGAGCTGCAGGTGCCCTCTAGGAGCTGTGGAGAGTTTCCAGTGGCCAACTGGCAAGAAGCTGGATGCTGTCTTAACAAACACATTAAAATGAATTCACTAGTGACCCGGATGAGCATGGAAATGAATTCTTCTGCAGGTCAGGAGAACACAGCCTAGCCTATACCTTGATGGTATGGGTGGAGGTCTCAAAAGACTTGGATACCTGAACCACAAAGGCTGTGAGGTACACCTGTTGTGTTTAAGCCCCCCTGTTTGTGATAATCTGCAACAATGGATAATTAAATCCAGCTACATCACATAATGGTAACACTTTCCAAGAGTTCCCAGAGCTGTTCCTTCTGTCTCCTTGTGTGTGGGAGGAGGATGGGCTGGAGAGTCTAAAAGCACAATCTAGACGTTGTATCATCTCACTTACAAATACTTTTAGTATGTATCTCTAGAGGAAAAGGACTTTTCAACTGTGCCAGATGCCAGATGCCGGAAAAATCCAGTTTAGTTGAGAATAAGAATGGGCAAGTACTTTACCATGGAGCTCCACTCCCAAGGCCAAGAGAGAGTGCTTTCTATAGCCACCAAGACAACAGAGTTAACATGTGCTTCTGTCAAAAATAACATCTTGATCACATCAGCCAAAGAGTGGGAAGGCATACAAGCTTTTACTTCAAATGTCAGAGTTGGTTTTTTGTTTGTTTGCTTGTTTGTTTGTTTTTTTTTTTAAATAGCACACTTACCAAGCACTTAGTTGTCTCTGTAATGTGCTTGTCTGTCATACAGTATCACAAATAATTCAAGATCAATTCCAATTGTCTACTTAAGACCCTTAGCTGGACTTGGTGCAACATACCTGTAATCCCAGCTGGCAAAAGGCAGAGAATCAGGAACTGGAGACTACTACAGTAGCCTAGGCTTCAGTAGTGTGAGCTTATTTTAAAAACTCACCCATCCAGTCACCAAACAAACAAAACACCCCCTCCAGCCCCCAAGACTCACACTTGGTTTTAACTTCTTGTAATTCGAAGTCCTATCTAATTACCATTTCTATTCCCACCACTTCCCAGCTGGTTACATTCTTTTTCTCTTTTGCCTAGCCAAGCTTATCTCCCTTTGACACTGAGCACTGAGGCGTGCTTTGTAAGGGGAAGACAGAGCTCTGGGTTCAGTGCCATCTCTATCACTGGGCAGCTTTGTAGTGTTGGGCAAGCAGTTCTTTGAGCTTGGTACAATAGTGCATCGCAGGGTTGTAGTGAGGATTACACAGAACGCGGGCAGTGTGCAAATATCCACCCCGCAAAGAGAAAGCACCTTTTCCAAAGCTGTCTTTGTGGCTCTTCAAACGCAGAGCACCACAAAGCCCAGTACTTGCCTCCCTGCCTTCGTCGCAGGGGCTGCAGGGACTTGTAGTTTTAGATCCTCAAATCACATTTCCTCCCAGAGTCGGACAGCGAGAGAAGGAACTACACATCCCAGCGGGCTCTGAAAAGAAAGTAGGGCTCGGAAAACCGAGCGTCTGCGCTCGGTGTCCTTTTGCGCTCCTTTACTCTAGTACAAACCCCAGTTAGCGTTGCTACCCGCACCGGGAAGCCCGAGAGCGCTGCAGCGCGTAGGCGGCTGGGGCTCTAGAAGCCGGGCTTGCGCCCGCAGGTACACCCAAATGTCAAACTAGGATGTAGAGAAAGGCGCACTCCAAGCATCTGCTAGATGTGCGATCCCTTTACTGTGTGGGCTCCACAGAGACAGAAGTAAAATGAGCGAATCAGGGGGGGGGGGGGGGAAGTAGAGAATGAAAGATGGGGAAGACCTTTGCAAACAACGGTCTGGGGACTTTTAATTCAAAAGAGGGACCAGATCAGTCGCTGCTGGAGCTGACACAGACCGCTCTGCTGTCCCCTGCCCTTCGAGGTCCCGAAGTCTGGCCTGTTTCAGGTGGCTGCTCATCACCCTGTCATCAAGCACTCCACTCCCATCCTCTGAGCATCGGTAGAGTTTCCCCTGCGTCTCAGGCACGCGTAGCGCTGGGGAGGAAGAGGACGAGCCGAGGGCAGGCCAGGAAAGGTCACTTCTCTGCGCGGAGGGTACTCAGTTCCCCTGTAGCAGCAAGAACGGGGTTTTCGACTGGTCGTGACATGCCGCGTGTGTCCAGAGGCGGCAGCTGAGGCCAGGGATAATCCGGTGGAGAACCCGGTAGAGGAACTAAGTCCATGCGCTGTGGGGAGCGTATGGCGCCTCAGCACCGAGGGCGACGACCTGATCGCTCCTAGGGTGAAGGATGTCACCGGGGAACCAAGAGCCTTTCTCGGGGCGCGCCCGGACCGCACAGTCCCCAAGCTTTGCGCTCTGGCCCTGGGGTCTGGGGCAGGGACCCATGGGAGCTGGTGCCCTGGCTTCGCTGGCGAGGAGGAGGAGCAGGAGGAGGAGCCCGGCTGTAAGGCGCGGGCGTCACCGCCCACCCGGCCGCGAGGTGGCGGACCTGCTCAGAGCTCAGCGCGCGCCGGGGCTGAGCCTTGCAAACAAGTGTCTGTGGCAGTGTCCCCGCGGCCCTCCGGCGGCCCTCGTCGCGCTAGGGCTGGCTCCTCCGGACAGAAGGAACCGAGGAAGCCCCGGGAGCCGCTACCGCCACCGCCACCGCCACCGCCGCCGCCACCCTCGGCCTTAGCCCGGCGTAGGAGCCGCGGACTCAGCTGGGCTGCTCTGCTCGTGGACGCGGGGTCGTAGCGCGGGCAGCGCCCCGGCTCCAACGGAGCAGCTCCTGACAGAAGAACGCGCGTGGCTGTCCCCACCCCTGGAAGGGGTTGCCGGTGCCGCGAGCTGCCGCCCAGTTTGCAGCGCTCTTTCCTAGGAGGAGAATCCGTCACCGGGAAAGAGTAGAAACCACCTGGCCGAGGCGCAGAAGTGGCTCCGGAGGGAGCCGGCGTGGGGTCCGCTGCCTCGTGTCCCCTAAGGGCGCGGCGATCGGGGATCCGCGGGCCGGAGCCCAGGCGCAGCCGGGAGCTTGCGGGTGGCGGAGTCAGGCGCACCGCCATCTGAGTGTCTGCTGCTGAGCGGGTTCCCCGCGCCCGGCGGGGTCCTGCAGCCCCGATCCACCGGCTGGAAGCCACGGAGAACCGCTGCCGCGGATTGCAGACCAACACCGTCTCTCTGGAAAGCGGATTCTGCTATGACAGCTGGGCTCTCCAAGGGGTTAACCTGGGTTTCCTCGGTAAAGTTGTCGCCGAGCCGGGAGCCCGTTTAGGGGTCGCAGCGCCGCGGCTCGGGGGGCGGCCGGGTGGCCGGCGGCGGCCGTGGCTCGGCGGGACCCGCGCGGCCGGGGGGCTTCTGGGGGTGTGCTCCCCCAGCCGGCTGCCCTCGTGGATGCCTCCCGGCGGCGGCGGGCCCATGAAAGACTGCGAGTACAGTCAGATCAGCACCCACAGCTCCTCCCCCATGGAGTCGCCGCACAAGAAGAAGAAAATCGCGGCCCGGAGGAAATGGGAGGTGTTCCCAGGAAGAAACAAGTTCTTTTGCAACGGGAGGATCATGATGGCCCGGCAGACCGGCGTCTTCTACCTGACTCTCATCCTCATCCTGGTCACTAGTGGACTCTTCTTCGCCTTCGAGTAAGTG
Source organism: Montemys delectorum (assembly GCA_019843815.1). Taxonomy (NCBI): domain Eukaryota; kingdom Metazoa; phylum Chordata; class Mammalia; order Rodentia; family Muridae; genus Montemys; species Montemys delectorum. The sequence continues at coordinate 3,278 of JADRCD010160198.1, read as the reverse complement.
GCGGCTTCCAGATGCCGTGCTCCCCCACTCCTCCTCCTGCCCCTACTTTGGCGACTTTCGGTTTTCTAGTGTATATTGTTATATAATGTCAGCCTGCTTTCCCTGTTCCCCCTTTATGGGATTTTCAGCCCCCCTCCCCTGGAATAACGCCTTGCTGGGGCTGAATCCTGGGAGTGAGGAAGAGGAGAGGAGATTCTTGTAAGATGTGACCAGGTCACTGGCTCCAGAGCGTAGACTAGAACCAGGCAGGTGGACTCTGAGTTTGGAACTAGCACATCAGCCCAGGTGCAGCCTTCAGGGCTGGGGTAGGGATTTCTAAGATAGAGACTTAACTTAGTCCTTATCCCCGCCCCCGTGAGCCCCCACCCTACCCCTGCTAAGGAAGTTCGACGCATCTTCTTATTCTTCTTTTTATTAGATATTTTCTTTATTTACATTTAGAATGATATCCCCTTTCCTGGTTTCCCCTCCGGAAAAAAACAAAACAAAACAAACAAACAAACAACCTTTTCCCTCCCCCTCCCCCTGCTCACACCAACCCACAACCCTCACCTGCTTCCTAGCCCTGGCATTCCCCTACACTGGGGCATAGAACCTTCACAGGGCCTTCGAGGCATCTTCAACTCAAGTGAGTTGGCTAAATCTTAGTTATTTTAGGTCGAAAGTGTTGATTACCTACAGTGTCCTGCGTGGGTAATTTCATTTTTCATTTCCTTGTACCCCTGATTAACAGTCTTACCAAGGGTGGCGTGTACCTTCCTTCAAAGAAGTTTCCCCAGCAAATATCCACAGTTGATCATTTGGGAACAGGTTTAGAGATAGACGGCCTGGAATGGAAAACTAGACGCCTTCTGATTCCAGAGGCAACCCTTTGGAACTCTCCTGGGGGCTGCGGGGATGGAGGACAGCCACTACATGGAAGTCTTTAGGAAAATCGAATTGGTCATAGCAACTCTCCTTCTGCCTGCTGAAGACAGGTCTTTCTCATGAGGAGCCCATAGGTAGAGGTTAGCCATAATCCAGATCGCTGTCAATTGCTTCGATTGAGTTCAACATCTGCAGATTCTCACACACCCCCATTCTATGCCCAGAAAAGTTAAAGTCTCTATTCAAACTTTTAGAAAGAAGTATGTTATGGGAAGAATCCCTTTGAGCTGCCCATTTTCCATCTATTAACAGCATGGTATATGCTTTCAGTCCTTGAGGTGGCTTCTGGCTAGGGTTATCTAAAATCTACTGTTTGTTTAGTTTTATCTTTAACAAGTACTAGGCTCTGAATTTTGACACCAACACCCCCCTCCCTGATTTTGCTTGTTGACCCCTCCTGCACCCTGGACCCTCCATTTCTGACTCTGGATCACACCGGTGTCTCATAGGTTACTGTTTGTGGGTGTTCAAGACTAAATTGGCGGCATCTGTTGGGGGGGACGACCCATGGGCTGTAGGGAAGGGATATGGGCTGTGTGTAGAATGCCAAAGAGGCATAATCTGTGGGGTTCCTGTCATTTTTGGGTCCCCAGCCAGGCAGTCAGCTGAGTGAACCTGTGGAGAAGGGGGACCAGGGGGGTCCTGGCTTGCTTGCATTTGACTTCAGAACCAACACCCAGGTGCCACATGTTTAACAGAAGTGCATTCCCCTCTTCGGTGGCTTTATTCACAGGAGGCTTCAGCTGGAGAGTTGTCACTTCGTCAACTGTCACAAAATGCTTGGAGCGGATTTGTGTTGGCAATTTAACTCTTTTTTAGTGTTTCTAAGAGTAGAGAAAAATCAGGTAGTCGTCACGATCTGATAATAGGCACTTCTGTTGCAAGTGTGTTGCGTTTAGAGTGGTGAATAAGCCACTCTTGATGTGTTTCCAAATCTTCACTGTGTGCTGTGGCCACCCCCACCCCCATTATTATGTTCTTTTATTTTCCTGTTCAAATATAGCTTCTAACCAAGTCGTTATAACTTTGTTTTTCTCGACCTCTCTCTCTGTATGTCTTTTTCCAAGAGTTCCCCAAAGCCCTCGCTTTCAGCTTATTAAGATCGGTTGCTGCACAAGTGCCTCGCTAGCAGATGATGGTAGGGATAACCGTGGGCACCGGGGGGGGGGGGGTTATTAGCTCCTATTTGCAGCATCATTATTATGTCTGCTCTGTGGGAGTCTGGGTGTGTATGTGCGAGCATGCTCACTCACCACCACCTTGGCTTCAGCACAGCAGTTTGAAGTCTCAGGAAAGCAGGAGGTCCATCCGGGTGTTCCACTTCAGTAGAAAAACATCATAGGTTTACCCGAACCTCAGACAGTTACGGTATGGTAAGACATTACCACTGTATTCCATGACTGTATTTCATGGCTTTGTCCTGGGCACTGATATCGTTATAAGTTTTTAATCACTACTAGTGACAGAATGAAGTCAAATTACTCTAACCAAGCTAATTTGCCAGAGACTCAAAACCCAGTTCACCACACGCATAGGAGATGGTGATATTGTCTGCTCCTGTCTGTCTTCTGGTCATTCTTTAGTTTCTGGCTGGACACACACCCTGAAGTGCCCTAGTTTGATTGTTTAGTTTCGAGTGCTAGTAGCTTTTCATGTGAATACATCTGCTTGCCATTAGGATCAAACACCCTAGAAAAATAATTGAAAGGAGGAAAGATGTATGTTGGCTCACAGTTTGGGAGGCCTCAGCCTCTCTTTGCCTGAGCCATTGCTTTCAGGCCTAAGGAAAAGAAAGATAACATGCCAGCAGGGCCACATGCTCTCCGAAGGCTGCTTACCCCATGGCAGCTAGGAGACAGAGAGAGACAGAAATGGGCCCCAGCTGGGCTCACCTCTTACCACAAGGCCCAATCTCCTACAACCTCCCAACAATGCCATTATACAAACCCACTCTTTGCCTTCCTCATTCTCAATCTGGAACAGATGAATGAGACAGGTGAGCTAAGAGAGGTGAACTCAGCTGAACCCAGCAACAGGCATTGGTAGAGACTCCAGCCCCTGGAGAATACAGAGGAGAAATGATTATTCCCACAAGAGAGATGAAGGGAGAGATCACAACCCTAGCTGCAGGAAGGTTGCTGAGCACACAGCCAGTTCTCCTGAGGTTCGCCCGTCTTTTCTCTATAAAGTATAGAATCTGGTTAGAAATAGAAGTTTTGGAAACACGTATACTAAACAGTTCTCCAGCAGCATGACCCTCATTAACAGATCATCTCTTATAGACATTGTGTTGGTGAGATTTATCTTCATCATCATCATCATCATCATCATCATCATCATCATCATCATCA
>JADRCD010160194.1:7276-22670 GCA_019843815.1 Montemys delectorum | reverse complement strand
AAAATACTACAAGGCCCCCAAGAGCCATTCTCAGACTTTGTGGCTAGGATGACAGAAGCAGCAGGCAGAATTTTTGGAGACCCAGAGCAAGTTAAACCACTGATAGAACAACTAGTGTATGAGAATGCTTCACCAGAATGCCAGGCAGTAATTACCCCTAGAAGAAGCAAAGGGTTGACAGATTGGATAAAGGTCTGCTGAGGACTTGGAGGCCCATTGACCAATGCTGGCCTTGCAGCTGCTATCTTGCAAAGCCAAAACTGCTTAAGTCCTGGCAGTCGTAAAGTATGCTATAATTGTGGCAAACTGGGTCATTTAAAATGAGAGTGTCATGCTTCCACGCAAAAAAGAACCCCAGGGCTTTGTACCAAATGCAGGAAAGGTTATCACTGGGCTAATGAGTGTCGCTCAGTCAGAGATATTCAAGGAAAACTTATTCAACATGATTCCCCGTTATCGGGAAGAGATGAAGGTACTCCAAAAAATGAGTTTCTGGGCCCCAGATCCCAGGGGCCCAAAAAGTATAGAACACAATCCTGCAACCGGGGGGAAAACCTCTAGCTGCAGAGCTACAAGAGGCTCCGCAGGATTGGACCTCCGTTCCACCTCCCAATTCTTACTAATGCCACATGTGGGCGCGCAGCTTGTCTCAGTTGATTTCAAAGGTCCCCTGCCTGAAGGGAGTGTTGGCCTTATTCTAGGTCTCTCCTCTCTCACATTAGAAGGGCTCGTGGTTCATCCTGGTGTGATAGACCAAGATTATACAGGGGAATTTCAGGTTCTCTGTTCCTGTCCACAAGGCATATTTTCTATCTCCCTGGGAGATAGGATTGCTCAATTGGTTATTCTTCCAAGTTTACATAATTGTTTCCCATCAACCGGGGTGCCTAGAGGTGCCAATGGGCTTGGTTCTTCAGGAACTGAATTCGTTCACTTGGTAGTTGATCTTAAAACTAGACCTACCTTGCAATTAATGATTGAAGGGAAGAATTTTACAGGAATCTTAGATACAGGAGCTGACAAAAGTATTATTTCCTCTAACTGGTGGCCCAGGGCGTGCCTGTTACACAATCATCCCACTCCTTACAAGGGTTGGGATATGAGGCCAACCCTGCAGTCAGTTCACGCTTCTTGACTTGGCAGACCACAGAGGGCCAGACAGGAAGCTTTATACTTACGTGCTTCCTCTCCCTGTTAACCTCTGGGGAAGAGACATTTTGCAAGACTTGGGACTGACATTGACTAATGAGTTTTCACAACAAGCCATAGAAATTATGAAAAAGATGGGATATAAGGAAGGAAAAGGCCTTGGTAGGAAAGAACAAGGTAGGCTAAGCCCAGTTCCCCAAGAAAGTAATACAGGAAGACAAGGTCTGGGTTTTCCCTAGTTGCCATTGAGGGCTCTATGCCCATACCCTGGCTTACGGAAGAAGCCATGTGGGTTCCTCAATGGCCTCTATCCTCTGAGAAATTGGAAGCAGCTACCAAATTAGTTGAAGAGCAAGTTAAAAATGGCCATTTAGAACCTTCTACCTCCCCTTGGAATATGCCTATTTTTGTTATAAGAAAGAAATCAGGAAAATGGAGACTTCTCCATGATTTAAGAGCCATTAATGCGCAGATGCGACTGTTTGGCTCAGTGCAAAGAGGTTTACCCTTGCTTTCTGCCTTACCCAGACAATGGAAGATAATAATTATAGATATTAAAGATTGCTTCTTCTCCATTCCCCTACACCCACAAGACAGACAGAGATTTGCGTTTACATTACCTGCTATTGATCACCTTGAACTTGATAAGAGATATCATTGGAAAGTTTTGCCACAAGGTATGGCCAATAATCCTACCATGTGTCAACTGTATGTACAAATGACCCTTGAACCAGTCAGGAAACAATTTCCTTCCCTGCTTTTGGTTTTTTACATGGATGACATTCTTATCTGCCATAAGGAGTTGACCATTTTGCAGAACTCGTACCCTTTATTAATTGCTACATTAGGACAGTGGGGTCTGCATATTGCCACAAAGAAGGTTCAAATTTCAGAGATTGGCTCCTTTTTAGGGACAGTTATTTACCCTGAGAAAATAGTTCCTCAAAAATTAGAAATTCGCAGAGATCATTTACATACTTTAAATGATTTTGAAAAATTATTAGCTGATATAAATTGGTTGAGACCATTTTTGAAAATCCCCTCTGCTGAATTGAAACCTTTGTTTGACATTTTGGAAGAAGATTCTCACATTTCCTCGCCAAGGGCACTAACACTGGCTGCAAGCCATGCCCTGCGAATGGTAGAGGATGCCTTGCAGAAGGCCCAGCTAAAATGCATTGATGAGACCAAAACTTTTAATTTGTGTGTCTTTAAGACTAGATATTTACCAACTGCTGTGTTATGGCAGGACGGGCCCTTATTATGGATCCATCCTAATGCATCCCCTGCAAAGATTATTGAATGGTATCCAGATGCAGTTGCCCAGCTCGCCCTTCGTGGATTAAAAGCAGCTATTACTCATTTTGGAAGGGAGCCTAAGGTTTTGATAGTACCTTACACTGCACATCAGGTTCAAATATTAACTGCTACCTCCGATGTTTGGGCGGTGTTAGTCACCTCCTTTAATGGCCAAATAGATAATCATTATCCTAAACATCCTATTTTACAATTTGCCTTGAGTCAGGCTGTCGTTTTCCCACGTATTTTATCTCAAGAACCACTCCCAGATGGGGTAGTGGTATATACAGATGGGTCAAAAACAGGAGTAGGTGCTTATGTGGTTGATAATAGAGTTACATCTAAACAATATAATGAAGCTTCACCTCAAATTGTGGAATGCTTGGTGGTACTGGAAGTCTTAGAAACCTTTCTAGGCCCCTTAAATATTGTATCTGATTCCCTTTATGTGGTAAATGCAGTTAAAGTTTTGGAAGTTGCTGGATTGATTAGGTCCTCTAGCAGGCTCGTAGAAGTTTTTCAAAAAATTCAATCTACCCTGGCCAATAGAAGATATCCTGTTTTTATTACACATATTAGGGCTCACTCAGGTTTGCCAGGTCTGATGTCTCATGGAAATGACTTGGCAGATAGAACCACAAAGTTGATTGCTATTGCCCTATCCTCTAAATTGGATTTGGCCAAAAATTTTCATAAAAAATTTCATGTGACGGCAGAGATGTTACATCGTCGATTTGATATAACTAGAAAAGAAGCTAGAGATATAGTTACTCAATGTCAGAATTGCTGTCAATTTTTACCCGTGCCTCATGTGGGAATTAATCCATGAGGAATTAGGCTGTTGCAGATTTGGCAAATGGATGTTACTCATATTTCATCCTTTGGGAGACTTCAGTATTTACATGTTTCTATTGATACCTGTTCTGGAATTATGTTTGCCTCCCTCTTATCAGGAGAAAAGGCAGCACATGTTATCCAACATTGCCTTGAGGCCTGGAGTGCCTGGGGAAAGCCTAAAATTCTCAAAACCGACAATGGGGCACCTTATATTTCTCAAAAGTTTAAACAGTTTTGTTGCCAAATGGAGGTGACTCACCTGACAGGCCTCCCATACAATCCTCAAGGACAAGGCATCATAGAATCACGGCAGATTCCTGTCCTCATCATGGCTCTCCAGGATATTAGATCTGTCCCTGGCTCCTAGATTTCTTTAGCCTTTTCTTTCCTTAAAGGATGGGTGGGAATTGGCCTGTTTAGTGTTGCCTTGTGTGCTTGCTTAGTGTTTCTTCTCTGAATGGTTTGCAAGCTCAGAACCTAACAAAAACGTGACAAGGTGGTATCTGCCCAAGCATTTGCTGCACTAGAGCAAGGAACCCCTCCCGATATTTGGCTCAGCATGCTAAAAACAAAATAAATACTTAAAGCTATGGTCAGCGAGACTTAGCTCTTGCACCCCGTGGGGTCTTATCCCATTGCACACGGGAGAGTGAGTCAAACTGCCATATGTCCTCGAGGCCTGCTGCCTTTGACCCCTACAATGGGAGTAGGCTGATGCCATAAACCAGGAGTACACCAAGGAGTAGTGATCCAAAGGATCCCACCGATCTCTTGGTGCTGGTAATGGATAGCACACTGGCTAGCCTAAGACATGGGGCATTGGCCAGAGCCTATCATATAAAACAAAAAGGGAGAGATGTAGAGAGCCGCAGTGAGTGGTGATAGCAAGCAGACAGGTGAATTGCACATATGCCTAGGGCCAGAGCGCGCCAAGTCAAGACCCATCTGGGGGGGCAGGGCGTATTGCCCTCCTGAGTAAACAGCCAATCAGAATGAACACGCCGCTCCAGGGCATATGTAAGCAGTGCCTTTTCGGGGGTTGCCCTCTTGAAGATGTAATAAACAATTGCTGCAGAAGGATCCTGTGTGTGTGTCCATGTGTTCCTGCCGGCGGGAAACCTGCGCAGGCTACATTTTTAGCCAATTACTTTGGATTTTCAAGGCTGAGTTTCTCATTTTATATAAAGACAAGTTATAATTTATTGTTTTATTGATTAAAAAATCAGTTTATTTTTCTTTTAAAATATGATAAATTCTGTTTTGCATGTTAAATAGCTTCTGGAAACCCTCTTCTAGTGGCTAGAGCTATATTTTAATGTTATTCTATTTTCCTGAGACATTTATTAGTGAGACTCTTAGGAGAGAATGTGTACTCTCTGCTGTATAATGGTGTGTGCACATGTGTATGAATGTGTACGTGTGTATATATGTCAAATAATCAGAGAGAGAGAAAAAGATACAGGAAGAGTGTGAGTTTTCTTGTGGATGAAGATTATCTGCTAGCTAAGCCCACCTACACTCTATGGCACTCAAGCTCTTCTTAGATATCTAAGTGCAGAGTTCTACAGCAACTTCTGCACCACTCTGTTGGCATTTGCCTCCCTTGTCTTCTCCTTACTTTTCTGGAGTAGCCATGTTGTATCACCCTATTATGATCCTTAACAGCTTCTGCATGCTCATGTTCAGGGTGATCTCCTGTTGATGCCTTTTCTAATGGAAGCATCAACATGCTGTTCATTCTGCATCTAACTAAATCTATAGTGGCTTCAGTGGATAGATGCAAATTAAGAATTCAGTTAAAATGGATATAGCTCATGTGCCAGTAATAGAGTTTTAAATGACACATTTTTAATGGCAATAAATGGCAGAAGAGGAGATGGAATACACTTCTGTAATATGGTTAAATATTTGTTCAGAAGAACGACACAACCTGTAGGAATGATTTTCATCATTGTCACCGTGTTCTCTTTCTTAATTGATATGACAAGCTTTAATTTAGTGTAAAGTTCAACATAACCTATTACATTTTAAAATTCGTTCTTTCAAACTCAGGAGAGCTTGACCTCCACATATTATATCAAGCAGCACAAGATTCTGTTTTGTTACAATTGCTTAAAAGAAATTGAAACTGGAAGACCATTTTACCAAAAAGATCTTTATATTTCACTGCAGAGGCAGATGTAAAATAGAACTCTCCAAAGTCACATAAAGCTAACCATATCACATTTGTTGTTTATACAAAAATTGCAAGATATTACATGATTTATTAGGCATACAATTTAAGCAAATAGCAAAAATGGCTTGGTTTGTAACATTTCCATTTATTAGATAATAAAATTATTTTTTAATTTATAAGAGTATTTGCACCAATTAGGACATTTAAAATTTATAAAGTGAAGATATCATGTTATTTTATTATTTTAGATCAAACCAAAGTATGCATCCAAGAAAGAACATCTAAACTACAGGTAAAAACAATGCTATTAAGCATGGTATCTTCATGTAGATGTTTGAACCCAGTGATAGTCCATCAGTACACAAGTATATAGGCCTTCCACATCCCTCAGAGGCCATCAGATAAAGCCCTGTAAGCTAGAGGAGGGATCACCAAGGAGTTATTAATCTTTTCAGGAAGTTAATTTAAAAATGGATTACTATGCAGGCCTTAGCTATGGCCATGTATTTTTAAATCCCAATAATATGGTCTTTGAATAAGTACCAAATATAAAAGTATAGTGTCTTACAACTAATCTACAATAAATTACAGTCTGATGGAGCTAACTGAAAAAGTCAGAAACAAGTGGTAAATTACCAGGAGAGAAGACCATTACAGAATACAGAATTGAGATAGACAGAGACAGACAGACACAGATGGACTGACAGACAGACGGACTGAGGAAGAGAGAGACTAAACTGGCTTAGCCTCTATTGACCATATGTAATATTCACATTGTATCACCTAGCAAGGTAAGCCTACTTTTAACCGCACTGTTAAAAACTCCAGTAGGACTCGTATCATTATTCATAAATATCAAATAAGGGGATTCTATGAGTTATTAATCTTTTCAGGAAATTAATTTTAAAATGAATTACAAGAGAGCAGTATGTAAGCTATAGCAATGGCCATCTATTTTTAATTCCTATAATACCAGCTTTTGAATAAGTACCTTATATAAAAGTATACTGTTCCGTGGGACCAATCTGCAGTAAATCACAGCATGGTACAGCCATCTGAAAATAAATCTGAACTCAGGTATCAGCTTCAGTTGCTGCTTATTTCCTTTCATCTACTTTACGAAGAGACAATGGAGAGCACTCCATCAAAAGACTGGTGTTTTCAGAATAGTCACATTATGGTTAAAAATTACCTTCTAGAATGCCACTGTGGAATTAATCTAGTGAGTCCTATAGTGGTTGTAATATCTGGCACGAAAGGAAAATTCCATCATTTTAAAAGTTTGTCTCTTTGGGATATACAAAGAAACAGTTAATTGAATGATAAGCATGAATGAGAGAAACATTTAAAAAATAAAGAGAAAAAGGAAGAGGAGGAAGAAGAGAGGAGGAGGAGGACGAGGACAAATTATCTATTAAACCTCCAATATGGTTTTAGGTGTATTGCAAAATAATAGACATCCATATTGCTTCTTTTTTGCATTTTTAATTAATCATTCCATTCATTTACATCTCAAATGATATCCCACTTTCTGGTTACATCTCCACTGCCCCTCCTTTCCCACATCCCCTCTTCTGCCTCCCCTTTGCCTGTATGAGAGTGCTCCCCCACCCACACATACTCTCTGGCTCTACCACTCTAGCATCCCAGTAATCTGGGGCATCAATCCTCTCAGGGACAGAGGTCCTCCATTCCTGTCGCTGTCAGGCAGGGCCATCCTCTTCTACATATGCATCTGGAGCCATGGATCTCTTTGGTTGGTGGTCTAGACTTTGGGAGAACTGGGTAGTCAGGCCAGCCTACATTGTTCTTCCAATGCAGTTGCAATCACCCTTTGCTCATCCAGTCCTTCTGCCAGGTTCCTCACCAGGTTCCCTGAGTTCAGTCTGATGATTGGCTCCAAGCATCTGCATCTGCATTGATCAGTTGCTGGCCAGACCTCCCAGGGAACTGTCACACTAGGTTCTTGTCAGCAAGCGCCTCTTGACCATGGCAACAGTATTGGATTTGGTATCTGCAGATGTGATATATCCTCAAGTGGGGCTGACCCCAGTTGGCCTTTCCTTCAGTCTCTGCTCCATTTTTTTTGTCCCTGTTCTTCCTTTGAACAGGAACATTTCTGAATTAAAAAACTTTGGGATGGGTGGTTGAGGGATGGGGCCATATGGCTTCTTTTATATATCCTTTCTTTAGATTAGTACAAACCCTGTCTCACTGATTTCCACTATATTCCTATGCCTCTTACTGCTTAAATATTTCTATATACAGCATTCCATTTCTTTACTTTAAATTTACCTATAATCTACTATCTTCACTCTTAATATCCCCTTCCATAATGACCCTTCTATAATTACAAGGGCTCTGTTATACTTAAAGTTAACAACACAAACAAAACAATTAAAGCTAATACACTCATATTGGGAAAAAAATATGAAAATTTTCTTTCATGGCCTGAATTACTTCACACACACACACATACACACACACACATACACACACACACACACACACAAACACAAACACACACACACACAAACATACACACACATATTTATTTCTATTCATTTCCTTGTAAATATCATGATTTAATTTTTCCTTTCCAACTGCATAAAATTCCACTATTCATTCAGAACTTCATTCTCCTATTTGTCTGATAAGGGACATCAAAGCTGAATCCATTTTTAGCTATTCTGAGCTGAGGTTCTGTGAATATGTAGCTGAATATAAAGTTTGGGGTGTAAATGTCACAGAAGGATATAGCTGGGTTATATTTTTCTGTTTCTAGATTTTTGAGAAAACTTCAGAGTGCTTTCCAGAGTGGTGTACTCATTTACACAACCACCACAGTGTTTAAGAGTTAGCCATTTACTACATCATTGGTAACATTTGTATTCTGACTTGGGTGAGATAGAATCTTAAAGTACTTTTGATCTGTATTTCCTTAATAGCTAAGGTTGTTGAGTACTTTTAATGGTGTTTGATGTGTTCTGTATCCTGCCACATTGATCAATGCAGTTATTCTCTTAGATCATTACTACCAAAAGGACAGAATAGTTTTTTTCGATCTAACAGGCCTCCATATAACTGTAATACTATGATATCCCTCATTTGATTATTAAAAGAAGTCGTAGGTTTCATTTTAAGTTTTCTTAATTGTGAATAAGTTTTAATATTCATTAAATACCTTCAATATGCAACAAGATTATGGTTACCTTCTATTTAAGGGCTTAATTATGATCATTTTAATGTATATTAATAAGAGAGACTATTAGATTGGTGATGCATTAAATTGATCCTTTATGATCAATTTCTGTGTAGTCGCTGCCTATGAGAGACACTAGCTGAGTGCCAATAATGAATGCATCAAGAGCATAGTGAATTTAACATATAAGTCACTCAAAAAGGAAAAATCACATTTATCACAGTCAATCTATTTCATGGTATATAAGAAAAAGCATAACATGAATTTTACTTCTGTTTTTAATTATTAATTTTAGTTTAGCTTTAATATTTGAATCATCACAAGCTTAAATATATCTGTTCATAAATGTTATTTAATTACAAATAAATTAGAAATTTCCTTGCAATACAAGATATTTTTGCATGTGACTATAATTTATCATAAATGAAAAATATTTTTCAAATTTAATTCTTATAAATGTTCTCAGAACCAAGAGTTATAGATATATTTTAGTTGGATAAGTGCTTGTTACACAAGGAGGTGCTAACCTAAGGAACCATCTTTCTGACAGCCATATTCACTTTGCTCTTGCATGGGTGTGTTTCCTACTTTGGTTCCTATAGCAGTTAGAATATGCTTGGCCATGAGATGAGGTGTGGATTTCTTTGAATACATGTGGCCTTGTTAGGGGAAGTGTGCCACTACATAGGTGGGCTTTGAGAGATCCTAGCACTCAAGCCCAGCCCTGTGGGGAGAGACCCTCCTGCTGGCTGCCTGTGGAATGAATCTAGTCTCCTGATAGCTTTTAACTTTGGATCAAAATGTAGAACTCTCAGTTCCTCCAGCATCATGTGTGCCTGCATGCTGCCATGCTTCCTACCATAAAGATAATGGACTAAACCTCTGACCCTGTAAGCCAGCATCAATTAAATGCTGAACTTTATAATAGTTCCTTTAGTCATGGTATCCCTTCAATGGAAATCCTAACCTAGACAGTTCTTGTTTCTAATTTTCTACTATTTTTTAAAATTAGATTTTCCTTTATTTACATTTCAAATGTTCTCTCTTTTCCTAGTTTCCTCTCTGAAATACCCCCTTTACCTTTCCCCCTCCACCTGCTCACCAACCAACTCGCTCCCACTTTCTGGCCCTGACATTCCCTTATACTGGGACATAGAGCCTTCAAAGAACCAAGGACCTCTCCTCCCATTGATGGCCTACTAGGCCATCCTCTGCTACAGATGCAACTGGAGCCATGGGTCCCACCATGTGTACTCTTTGGTTAGTAGTTTAGTCCCTGAGAGCTCTGGGGGTAATGGTTAGTTGCACCCTATGAGAGGAACGACAATATGATCTACTGTTTTAAAAATAATGTCACCATATACTTTGTCCTCTCATGCTTTGGGCTTTGATCTACTGTGCAAATGCCCTTGTGATCTAGACTGTTGTACTTGTCAATGGTTTTCTGTTTTATAATGCTGAAGTATTACACATCTTATTGAACTACCTTGACCTAAATTGCAGTTCACAAAGTGAAGGATATTTGGGATGCCATACCTTGGGGTGGTTTTGAATAAGATGAGGTCAGAGATTTGTGAACATATTATAGAGGAATAAATGATAGAAAGAACATTAAAACAGGTATCATAAAAACGAATTTATATTACTGCAGAATTGTTTTGAGACAAAACAGTTCACCATGAATATGCTTAAACCTGAAAAATCAGATACAACAGGATAAAGGAAATAAAGAATAACGGTGCCAAGAAAAATGTTAAAAATCTGCTAATGGTTTTATCCCCTCCCCTCAAGAAGGCTCCTTCTTTATATGCATACTCTTCTTTGTATACGTATATTGGTATAAAAAGCAATATAATATTTGTGTGAAGAATTTTAGAAGATCCAGTAGTAGATATGAAAGGCTATTGTGTCATTTTAAATCAACACTAATGGTCAGTTACTATTCAAAATATTAAATTTACTACATTCTAGACAAAGCAAGAAAATAATCTTCCAACAAAACTAAAATAAAATAGCCAAATAAACAGAATTCCAACTCTAACAACAAAAATAACAGGAAGCAACAATTACTTTTCCTTAATATCTATTAATATCAATGGACTCAATTCCCCTATAAAAAGACATACACTATCAGACTGGGTATGTAAACAGGACCCAACATATTGTTGCATTCAGGAAACACATCTCAGTGACAAAGACAGACACTACCTCAGATTAAAAGGCTGGAAACCAATTTTCAAAGCTAATGGTCCCAATAAAAAAGTTGGAGTAGCCATTCTAATATAGAATAAAATCAACTTTCAACCTAAAGTGATCAAAAAAGATAAGACGGGAGACTTCATACTCATGAAAGGTAATATCTACCAAGACGAACTCTTAATTCTGAACCTCTATGCTCCAAATGCAAGGGCATCTACATTCATAAAAGAAACCTTACTAAAACTCAAAACAAACATAGCACCACACACAAAAAATGGTGGGAGAATTCAACACCCTACTCCCTGCAATGGCTAGATTGTGGAAACAGAAACTAAACAAAGACACAGTGAGACTAGGGGAAGTTATAAAACAAAAGGATTTAACAGATATCTATAGAACTTTTTATCCTAAAACAAAAGGATATACTTTCTTCTCAGTGCAACATGGTGCCTTCCCCAAAATTGACCTTATAATCAGTCACAAATCAGGCCTTAACAGATACAAGAAGATTGAAATAATTCCTTACATCTTATCAGATCACCACAGACTAAGGCTGCTCCTCAATAACAACATAAACAATAGAAAGGCCACATACACATGAAAGCTTAACAACACTCTAATCAATGATAACTTGGTCAAGGAAGAAATAAAGAAAGAAATGAAAGACTTTCTAGAATTTAATGAAAATGAAGCCACAACATTCCAAAACTAAGAGGACATAATGAAAGCAGTCCTAAGACAAAAACTCATAGCTATAAATGTCTCCAAAAAGAAATTGGAGAGAACATACACCAGCAATTTGGCAGCATATCTGAAAGGTCTAGAACAAAAAGAAGCAAATTCACCCAATAGGAGCCCATAGCACCAAATAATCAAACTCAGGGCTGAAATCAACCAAGTGAAAACAAAAAGAACTATACAAACAATCAACCAAACCAGGAGCTGGTTCTTTGAGAAAATCAACAAAATAGATAAGCTCTTAGCCAGACTAACTAGAGAGTACAGAGACAGTATCCTAACTAACAAGATCAGAAATGGAAAGGGAAACATAACAACAGAAACTGTGGAAATCCAAAATATCATGAGATCCTACTATAAAAGCCTATACTCAACAAAACTAGAACACCTGGATGAAATGGACAATTTTCTAGACAGATACCAGGTACCAAAGTTAAATCAAGATCAGATAAATGATCTAAACAGTCCCATATTCACTAACAAAATAGAAAGAGTCATTAATAGTCTCCCAACCAAAAAAAGCCCAGGACCAGATGGGTTTAGTGCAGGGTTTTTTCAGACCTTCAAAGAAGACCTAATAGCAATACTCATCAAACTATTCTACAAAGTAGAAACAGAAGATATTCTACCCAATTCATTCTATGAAGCTACAATTACTCTGATACCTAAACCACACAAAGACCTAACAAAGAAAGAAAACTACAGACCAATTACCCTTATGAATATTGACACAAAAATACTCAATAAAATTCTTGCAAACCAAACCCAGGAACACATCAAAATGATCATCCATCATGATCAAGTAGGCTTCATCCCAGGGATGCAGAGATAGTTCAATATACAGAAATCCATCAATGTAATTCACTATATAAACAAACTCAAAGAAAAAAAATCATATGATCATCTCATTGGATGCTGAGAAAGCATTTGACAAAATCCAACATCCCTTTATGATAAAAGTCTTGGAAAGATCAGAAACTCAAGGCCCATACTTAAACATATAAAAGCAATATACAGCAAACCATTAGCCAACATCAAACTAAATGGAGAGAAACGTGAAACAATCCTACTAAAATTAAGGGCTAGACAAGGCTACCCACTCTCTCCCTACCTATTCAATACTGTACTTGAAGTCCTAGCCAGAGCAATTAGACAACAAAAGGAGATCAGAGGGATACAAATTGGAAAGGAAGAAGTCAAATTATCACTATTTGCTGATGACATGATAGTATACTTAAGTACCCCCCAAAATTCCACCAGAGAGCTCCTAAACCTGATCAACAACTTCAGCAAAGTAGCTGGATATAAAATTAACTCAAACAAATCAGTGGCCTTCCTCTATACAAAGGATAAACAGGCTGAGAAAGAAATTAGGGAAACAACACCCTTCACAATAATCACAAATAATATAAAATTCCTTGGTGTGACTCTAACTAAGCAAGTAAAAGATCTCTATGACAAGAACTTCAAGTCTCTGATTAAGGAAATCGAAGAAGATCTCAGAAGATGGAAAGATCTCCCATGCTCATGGATTGGCAGAATTAATATAGTAAAAATGGCCATCTTGTGGAAAGCAATCTACAGATTGAATGCAATCCCCATCAGAATTCCAACTCAATTCTTCACAGACTTAGAAAAAACAATTTGCAAATTCATCTGGAACAACAAAAAACCCAGGATAGCCAAAACTATTCTCAACAATAAAGCAACCTCTGGTGGAATCACCATCCCAGACCTTAAGCTGTACTACAGAGCAATTGTGATAAAAACTGCACGGTATTGGTACAGTGACAGGCAGGTAGATCAATGGAATAGAATTGAAGACCCAGAAATGAACCCATAAACCTATGGCCACTTGATCTTTGACAAAGGAGCTAAACCATCCAGTGGAAAAAAGGCAGCATTTTCAACAAATGGTGCTGCCCAACTGGCAATTAGTATGTAGAAGAATGCTAATTGATCCATTCCTATCTCCTTGTACAATGCTCAAGTCCAAGTGGATCAAGGACTTCCACATAAAACCAGATATACTGAAACTAATAGAAAACAAAGTGGGGAAGAGCCTCGAACACATAGGCATAGGGGAAAATTTCCTGAACAGAACGCCATTAGCTTATGCTCTAAGATCAAGAATTGACAAATGGGACCTCATAAAATTACAAAGCTTCCATAAGGCAAAAGGCACTATCAATAAAACAAAAGGGCAACCAACAAATTGGGAAACTATTTTTACCAATCCTATATCCAATAGAGGGCTAATATCCAATATATACAAAGAACTCAAGAAATTAGGCTCCAGAGAATCAAATAACCCTATTAAAAATGGGGTACAGAGCTAAACAAAGAATTCTCAACTGAGGAATACCAAAATGGCTGAGAAGCACCTAAAGAAATGTTCAACATCCTTAGTCATCACGGAAATCCAAATCAAAACAACCCTGAGATTCCACCTCATACCAGTCAGAATGGATAATATCAAAAACTCAGGTGACAGCAGATGCTGGAGAGTTTGTGGAGAAAGAGGATTGCTTGTAGGATTGCAACTGGAAATCAGTTTGGCGGTTCCTCGGGAAATTGGACATAGTACTACCAGAAGACTCAGCTATACCACTCCTAGGCATATACCCAGAAGATGTTCCAACCTGCAATAAGGACATATGCTCCGCTATGTTCATAGCAACCTTATTTATTATAGCCAGAAACGAGAAACAACCCAGATGTCCCTCACCAGACATGGATACAGAAAATGTGGTATATCTACACAATGGAGTACTACTCATCTACTAAAAAAAATCAATTTATGAAATTCTTAGGGAAATAGATGGATCTGGAAAATATCATCCTGATTGAGGTAACCCCATCACAAAAGAACACACATGGTATGTACTCTCTAATAAATGGATATTAACTCAGAAGCTTAGAATACCCAAAATACAATCCATAAATCACAAGAAACTAAAGAAGAAGGAAGACCAAAGTGGGGATACTTTGATCCATCCTTGAAGGTGGAACAAAATACCAATTGAAGGAGTTGCAGAGACAAACTATGGAGCAGAAACTGAAAGAAGGACAATCCAGAGACTGCCCCACCTGGAAATCCTTCCCATACTCAATCATCAAACTTATTTTTTTTCATTATGACATTTGTTTGTTTTATTTTGAGACAGTCCTGCTGTGTTAATGTTGGCCTCAAACTGGGCATGCCTCTGCTTTCCTAGTGCAGAGATTAGTGGGTTTCCCTATGTAGCCCAGGGCTAGTCTGAAACTCACAATGTTCCTGCTTTAGTTTCCAGAGTCCTGAGAGTCCAAGGGTGTCCCATGCTCACTGACATCTCATTGACTTAAAGCGTTGAGTAAGGGTTACCAGTAATAAATGCTGGTTTTGTTGGATGCAGAACTTGACTTCTCTCTTCCCAGTGTGGTACTTTCATGATCACGAGATCAGAAGACTCTCCCCACCTCGAACATTACCTCAATGGTGATGAGGATGATGATCATCCACTCCAAGTGGAGTGCTCGCTTCTCACTTGAAGTGATTCCACTTTAGGTCTGTTAGTTCCATGCAGTGTTGAAGTTTTTTCATTCATGACCTTAACTCTTTGAGTGATGCTAAGGAACTGGCAGGTTTTGTCATAAAGCTTCTCCAGGTTTGCTCTCTCCCAGTAGAAGTCAGGGGTGATCAAGAAGTCTGAGCTCAAGTATATTTGGTGTCTGAGGGCAAAGAGCTTACTCATTTTCTGCATAACTTCTTCTTTTTTTTTTTTTTTTTGGTTTTTCAAGACAGGTTTTCTCTG
>JADRCD010160193.1:0-16804 GCA_019843815.1 Montemys delectorum | reverse complement strand
AAAAAAAAAAAAACAAAACACACACACACACACACATTAAAATAGCAGGTATGATAAAAGTCTTTAAGGAGGAAATGGATAAATCATTTAGATAAATCTGTGAAAATATAAACAGTGGAAGGAAATAAGTAAAACAGATTAGAGAGATGAGAGACAGAATCTCAGGCATTGAAAATACAACAGAAGAATTGGATATATTGGCCAAGAAAATGTTAAATCTAAAAAAATTCTGGTACAAAACACCTAGAAAAATCTAAGATATTGTGAAAAGATTAAATCTCTGAATAATAGAAATAGAGTAATAAAAAGAAACCCATGCCAAAGAAATACAAAATATCTTGGAGCTGGAGTCCTGAGTGGACTTTGGGCACAAGCTCTGCAGCCAGTCCCACAAAACCCAGAGGAAGCTGAACTCCCAGGTGCTCTGACACTCTCAGGATCAGAGCTGAGGAGGACCCAACAACATCTGTCCCAACACTGGGAGTAACTGGGAAAAGAGGGACCAGACACACAAGACCTCCAACAGCAGAGTGGCTCTTGTTCCTTCCGGTCTCTCTGGGCTGGTGTCCTGAGCAGACCTTGGGCCCAGGCTCAACAGCCAGTCCTACAACACTCAGAGGAAGCTGCTGTACTCTCAGGTGCTCTAATAAGCTCAGGGTCACAGGATTCCAGAATCACAGGGTCAAAAAGACTGCCTGACTCTGAGGAGTTCTGATACAACTAGGATCATAGGAAGGACTGACTCGTCATATTTAGCAAGGGCAGGTAGAACTAGATATAACCAGATGGCAGGGGGCAAGTGTAAGAAAATAACAACACAAACCAAGGTTATTTGGCATCATCAGAACCCAATTCTCCTACCATAGCAAGTCCTGGACACACCATCACACTGGAAACGCGAGATTCAGATATAAAATTACTTATCATGATGATGATACAGGACCTTAAGAAAGACATAAATAGCGCCCTCAAAGAAATACAGGAGAACACAGGTAAACAGCTAGAAGCTCTTAAAGAGGAAACACAAAAATCCCTTAAAGAATTACAGGAAAAAACAATCAAACAGGTGAAGGAAATGAGCAAAACCATTCAGAATATAAAAATGGAAATAGAAACAATAATGAAAACAGAGAGACAACCCTGGAGATACAAAATCTAGGAAACAAATCAGGAGTCATAGATGCAAGCATCACCAACAGAATACAAGAGATAGAAGAGAGAATCTCAGGGGCAGAAGACACCATAGAAAACATTGACACAACAGTCAAAGAAAATGCAAAAAGCAAAAAGCTCCTAACCCAAAACATCCAGGAAATCCAGGATGCAATGAGAAGACCAAACCTAAGGATAATAGGTATAGAAGAGAGTGAAGACTCCCAATGTAATGGGCCAGTCAATATCTTTAACAAAATTGTAGAAGAAAACTTCCCTAACCTAAAGAAAGAGATGTCCATGAACATACAAGAAGTCTACAGAACTCCAAATAGACTAGACCAGAAAAGAAATTCCTCCTGTCACATAATAATAAAAACATCAAATGCACTAAACAAAGAAAGATTTTTAAAAGCAGTAAGGGAAAAAGGTCAAGTAACATATAAAGACAGGCCTATTAGAATTATGGCAGACTTCTCACCAGAGACTATGAAAGCTAGAAGATCCTGGGTAGATGTCATACAGACCCTACAAGAACACAAATACCAGCCCAGGCTACTATACCCAGCAAAACTCTCAATTGCCATAGATGGAGAAAACAAGATATTCTATGACAAAACAAAATTTATACAATGTCTTTCCACAAATCCAGCCCTCCAAAGGATAATAGATGGAAAATATCAACATAAGGAGCAAAATTACACCCTAGAAGAAGCAAGAAAATAATCTTTCAACAAATCCACACAAATCTAATTCCACCTCATACAACAAAAACAACAGGAAGTGACAATTACCTTTTCTTAATATCTTAATATGAAAATTAATATTATCTACATAGCCTAAGCGACTGAAATCCAAAAATATGAGGAATTAGAAATTTGTTGATTGTCATCCAATGGTCTCTCTAATTTGGTAGTTGGAGAAATAGATCCAATATTATACAATCTATATATACTTTCAGTTTGTTTGTAACAGTGTTTTGCTGTGTACAACATAAGGGTCTTGAAATCTTGCTTCTCCTATCTCAGCCTCTCTATTAGTAGTATTGTTTATTTCATTATTTTACACTATACTATGGTTTTCAGAACAGCCTATATATTTCAAAAGTATTTATATACCCAAGGGAGACATAGACAATTAACTTGGGAGGTGGCTTATAGGAAAGAGAACAACAAAGAGTGAGACTGAATGCTTTGCTTGACATTTGTAGCTCTTGTATCAAGTTTGAAGAAGAGGACTTTGCAAGCTACTCTTTCTCTGAGATGAATGCTTTTCCAATTATCACAGCCAATGAACCAGATTCTTATCCACACCTAATGTCTGTGCCACCCTCCAAGCAGAACCATTGTTCATTGAAACAGTTGGTGAATGACTTTATGGATAGACCATCTTAATACACACACCATTTCTTAAATGAATGTAACCTGTTCTCTGTGGCCTGAGAATAAAGTCACTAACTCAAGTCAAATAGTTTTGACCATAGCAGGAAGTCTGTATCCAAAACTCGTGCCTACAATTCATTCCTTGGTGCAGCAGAACTGTCAACTCTCAGCTTAGCTATAATGGAGGTAAAATTTTTTGGTGGTTTGAGGGTCATTGAAGTATAGCCTTATTAAAATGAAATCCAATGTCTAAAAATTGTTCTTATTTTGGGCTTGTACCACAGAAAGAGTGAAGATTTTAAACTCTACTAAATACAAAACAAACAATCAAACAAAAAGACTTTATATACTTATGTTTATTTAAGAAAATACTAGTAGTGATATATTATTTTGAAATATACAGTTAATATGTTTGGAGTTATTTGAAATTTGTATTGAGAAAAATGTATGTATTTTCAATATTGCTGTAGACAAGCATCTAAATAACACTGTTAAATTGATTGTTTTATATCAAACAACTTTTATAATACTCATTTTTATTGTTATAATATTTTATAAATTTTAAGGAATATGACAAAAAAGATATTGTAGGTATTGAAGAGGGGGGGTCTCTGGGAGGAGTTGAGGTACAAAAGGGAAACAAGAATGTGATTTAATTCTATTTACTTAAAATATGTTTTTAAATGTTAACAAATTTAGACAAATTGAAATCATGTAAGTTTTCTCATCATAATGCAATAAAAGTTAAAAAAAAGAAAATATCTTAAGTAATATCATAGAAAAAAAATTTGTTAAAGAAGGAGATACCTTTCAAGATAGCAGAAGCATACAATACACCAAGTAGATGGAACTAGATAAAAAATAATTACCCTCAGCAAATAGTAATCAAAACAACGAATGTAGAGAACAAAGGAAGAATATTAAAAACTTCAAGAGAAAAGTCCAATTAATCTATACATGTGGACTTATTAGAATAACATCTCAGCTCTTATAGGTAATCTAACAGCCAGAAGGATATGGGTAGATGTTATACAATCTCTAAGAGACCACAGGTGCTAACCCAGACTATGATACTCAAAAAACACTTTCAATCACCATAGATGGATAAAATAATAGTCCATGATAAAACCAACTTTAAGTAATATTCATCTACAAATCCAGCTTTATAGAAGGCAGTAGAAGAAAAATTACAACCTAAGAAGGTAACTGTGTTAGTTAGGGTATTAATGCTGTGAACAGACACCATGATGAAGGTAACTCTTTTTTTTTATTAGATATTTTCTTTATTTACATTTCAAATGATATCCCCTTTCCTGTTTTTCTAGCCGAAAGAAACTCCTATTCTCTCCCCCTCCCCCTGCTCACCAACCCACCTTTCCTGCTTCCGCTGACATTCCCCTACACTGTGGCATAGAGCCTTCACAGAACCAAGGGCCTCTCCTCCCACTGATTATGAACTAGACCATCATATGCAGCTGGAGCCATGAGTCTCACTATGTGTATTCTTTGGTTGGTGTTATTCCTGCTAAAGGACTATGGTCATTTGGATATAGTAATTCTTGGGTCAATTGAATGGAGATTATTGTTACTCATAGTAGATACTTAAGAATTCTGGCCAAATCAGGACTTATAAGCCCAAGAAAATAGAAATAGCAAATTGAAAGTTCCCTAACCAGAGTCAAGAAAAATGGCTAAGAGGTTAAGAGCACTGGCTATTCTCCTCAAGAATCTAAATATGGTTCCCAGCACCAACATGGCAGTTCATAATGCTCTGCAACTCCAGCCCCAGTATATCCAGTGCCTTATTCTGGCTCCAAAGGGCAGCAGGAATGTGCCATGGTCTATAGACATAGATGCAGGCAAAATATCCATATGTATAAAATAAAGATTTCTTAAAATGCAGCCCCAAATAATGAACAACAATATGAACTAACCAGTATACCCAGAGTTCCCAGGAACTAAACCTTTTCATTTCTAATTTTATTTGGATACTGTATGTCTCTTGGTTAGTTTGTCTAAAGGTTTGCCTATCTTGTTGATTTCCTCAAAGAAGAGACTCTGGGTTTCTTTGATTCCTTGTATTGTTTTGTTTATGACTGATTTCAGCCCTGATTTTATGTCCTGTTCTCCACTCCCCTTTGGTGTACTTGCTTCTTCTAATTCTTCTTCTAATTCCTCTTCTTCCAATTCCTCCTCCTCCTCCTCCTCCTCCTCCTCCTCCTCCTCCTCCTCCTTCTCTTTTTCTTCTTTTCCATGAGTACTTTTAAATATTTTTATAGAGGTACCTAGTTCTATGAGCATTCTTAACACTGCTTTCATTGTGTCCCATAAATTTGGATATGTTGTGCCTGCATTTTCATTGAATTTTAGAAAGTCTTTAATTTCCTTAATTGTTTCTTCCCTGACCCAGAGATCATCGAATAGACAGTTGTTCAATTTCCATAAGTGTAGAGGCTTTCTAGTGTTTCTGTTACTAAAATTTAGTTTTAATCCATGCTGGTCTGATAAGATACAAGGTTTTATTTCAATTTTCTTGTATCTCTTGAGGCTTGCTTTGTTACTGACTATATGGTAAATTCTGGAAAAGAATCCCTTACATGCTGAGAAGGAGGTATATTCTTTTGAGTGAAATAGTCTATAGATGCCTGTTAGGTACATTTGATTCATAATGTCTGTTAATTTTGTACTTTCTCTGTTAAGTTCTAGTTTGGATGACCTGTCAATGGGTGAGAGTAGGATGTTAAAGTATCCCACTATTAAGATGTGGGATTCAATGTGTAAATTAAGATTTAGAAATATTTCCTTTTCAAATATGGATTCCCTTGTGTTTGGGGCACAGATGTTCAAAATTAAGATGTTATCTTGGTAGATTTTTCCTTTGTTGAGTATGACTATGAAGTTTCTTTCCCTATCTCTTAATTTTGGTTCAACATCTACTTTACTAGCTATTAGAAAGGCTGGCTACTCCAGCTTGCTTCTTTGGTTTGTTTGTTTGGAAAACTTTTTTCCAGCCCTGTACTCTTAGGTTATCTACCTTCATTGCTGAAGTGTGTTTATTTTATGCAGCAGAAAGATGGATGCTATTTTAGCATTCATTAGATTAGCCTGTTTCTTTTTATTATATATTAATTATATATTATTAAGTCAATTGGTGTTGAGAGATATTAATGACCAGTGATTGTTGTTTTCTGTTATTTTGATGTTGGTGGCATTAGTGTGTGTGTGTGTGTGTGTGTGTGTGTGTGTGTGTGTGTGTGTGTGTTTGTGTGTATGTGTGTGTGCATGCTTCTTTTTTTCTTTTCTGGTACAGTGCTACTTATTTCCTGTGTTCTCTTGGATTTGGTTATCCTCATTGAGTTGGAGTTTTCTTGTAGTATTTTTTGGTGGATAGATATTGTTTGATTTTGGATTTGTCTTGAAATATGTAGTTTTCTCTGGCAATGATGATGGGGAGTTTTGTTGGGTATAGTAGTCTAGGTTGGTATCTGTGAATTTTTTAGAGATTTCAAGATATCTGTCTAGGTTCTTATAGCTTTGGGAGTCTCTATCAAGAAGTTGGGTGTAATTCTGATAGGTCTGCTTTGTATGCAGGTAATGTCCTTCTTCTGTTGCTGAATTTACTATTCTCTTTGTTTATACATATTATGTTTTGATTATGAAGTGACAGGATAATTTTATTTTCCAGTCCCATCTAACTGGTGTTCTCTAAGCTTCTTATATGTTTATAGGCACCCTTTTCTTTAGGTTGTGCCAAAGGACTCAACAACAGGGGAAGACAGACGGGGGAAGGGCTCATGTGCCTTTTCTTTTCTTCTTTTTATCTTTTTAACAATTCCAGTGTGATTATATATACATACATACATATATATATATATATATATATATATATATATATACACATATATATACATATTATATATACTTATATATGTATAAGTATATATATAATGAAATTATATGTATATAATTTCATTTTATTTATTATTGCTTAGAAGCCTTCTTGTTTCCTATTGAGAGACAGGAAGAGAGTGAATCTGATGGGAGATAAGATTTGAAGGACCCAGAAGCAGGAGAGAGAAGGAAAGCATAATCAGAATATATTTTATGAGAAAATAAAGTATTTTTCTTCGTTTTCTTCTTGTTCTTGTTCTTCTTGTTGTTCTTCATTCTCACTCATCTCATTCTTTCCCTTTTTTCTAACTCCTCTTCCTTCTCCTTCTTCTTCTCCTGCTCCTTATTATTCTTTGTCTTCTTATTTGAATTTTTTTTTGAGATGGGGTTTCTTTGTGTAATAGAGCCATGGCTTTCCTGGAAAAATAAACTTTGTAAACTAGGCTTATCTTGATTTCACAGAGAACAGCCCATGTCTGACTCCTGAATGCTGGAACTATAGGTGTGTACCACCATGCCTTGCAAAAACATCTTTTCTATAAAACAGGAAAAAAAAGAAGATGTACAAACAGTTTGTAAAAGTACTAAATGAAGCAAAAAATACTGATATGACCTTTTATGGTTTATATACATGATCCAAAACCTCAAAATGTTGGACTCTCACAGCTATCAAAGATCAACTTCAGACTATGCATCAGAATATATTGCTTTATGATCTGAGTATGCAGAGGAATGTCATTTTATTAAGAATTATTACAGAAAAGTAGAATCTTCAATAAAATGGAGAAAGACTTTAGGCAATGTCTATTAAGATTGGCTAATTCTCTGACATATTATTTACTGAGTTTATAGAAACCCCACCAACCGGGAAGGGGATTGTGCACAGTTGAAGCCATGCCTTTGCAGTTAGTTATGGTTGAAACTCCACTCTGTCACCAGGTGGTGGTAGTACACGCCTTTAATCCCAGCACTTGGGAGGCAGAGGCAGGCAAATTTCTGAGTTTGAGGCCAGCCTGGTCTACATAGTGAGTTCCAGGACAGCTAGAGTTACACAGAGAAACTCTGTCTTGAAAAAAACAAAAAACAAAAAACAAAAAAACAAAAACAAAAAAAAAAAAACAAAAAAAAAAGAAAGAATGAAAACTCCACTCTGTCAACCTCTGTGTTTTGTTAGATGCTGATCTTGAATATCTGCTGTTGTTTATTATAGGCTGGTGTTGCATCTAACCATACAGGACTCTCATGTTGTCATTTACAGTAATATCTCTTTGTTCTGACTACACATGCTTGTAGCTTTTCCATGGCAGAACATTAACTGCATTACCACTACTAAGATAGATCACCATGTGTTCTTCATTCCTTCATATTTAGCTCTTTGTTCTGGGTTGTCTAGGGAGATTTTTCTAGGTTGAAAGTCTCTGTTTCAAAGATAACTTTAAAGTTTAATCTTCTACAATTAGTACCATAAAAAACCAAGAATATATGAAAAGAAAAGCATGTCTTATACATGTTCCTTGGAAGCTTTGTGGGCTTTGGGTGAAAGGCAGCCAGCCTGATATCATTACCACAGCTGTGGTGGTTTGATTAGGTATGGCACCCATAGAGTCATGTGTATAAATGCTTGGCCCACAGGGAGTCACACTATTTGGAGGTGTGGCCTTGTTGGAGTAGCTGTATTACTGTGGAAGAGAGCTTTGAGGTTCCCTGTGCTTAAGCTCTATCCAGTATTGACACAGTCTTCTCAGGGTTGCCTTTGGATCAAGATGTAAAACTCTTTGCTCCTTCTCTGGCATCATATCTTCCTGGACATTGCAATGATTCCAACCATGAAGATATGGGCTGAACCTCTGAAACTGTAAACCAATCCCAATTAAATGCTATCTTTTATAAGAGTTGCCTTGGTAATAGTGTCTATTCACAGCAATCAAAACCCTAACTAATAAACCTGTCCATCTTTCATCTTTCTTAAACTCTTACTCATCTTTTTTTTTTTTTGTGCTCTAGACTTTTCTTTGTTGTGATGAACATAATCAAAATATACCTTTTGGAGCATACTGTAACAGTTTAGTCAGGAACCCCACTACACTCAAGGTTTTACCTGATAAACTGAAACCCAGTGACCTCACTTGCTCAAGACAACCAGATACACAGCTGTGTAAGCAGAAAAATCCAAGATGCCTATTTGACAGTATATAAGCAGAGATCAAGAACAAGTTATAACTCTTTATCCCTTCAGTATTGCCAGAGACATGTGAGAAAGGCTACTTTGATTTACTCTGTGGCTGGAGAGTCTCTCCTGTGATTCAACTAGAGACTACCATGGCAGTCTGGACCTGACCTACAGCTAGAATATGTTCCACAGGTGAGCAGCCTTGGAGTGATAGCTTAGGACATGGAGTGTAAACTTTCTGTAATATCTTTTAGTATATTAAAATATAATTTGGTTATGCAAACCATGCATATCTACCTTCTTTCTCCTGACACCTGGCAAACTTAATCTTTCTTTCAACCTCACCTGTGTTCTCACTGTATCATATGACTGTCTTATAGCTTTCACCAAGGATTTTTTTCCTTATCTATAGAGATAAGAGAAACATCTATAGAGAACAGCATTCTCAATCACCTGTAAGACATTAACATCCAATTGCCTCTATACACTAGTTCTGGGATTACAAACACTGTGTTGCTGTAATTGTGCAACAAGTACTTTACTCACTGAGTCAGCTTTCCAGGTTCTGTCTTATCACTTCTATCTACTTGAGTCTCTAAAGTCTTTGGAGGCATTTTCATCACCATATTTACTCTATAGAATAAAACAATAAATGAACCAAATTAGAAATAAAAATTGTATGAAGCAGGTAAGTTTGGACCTAGAATAAATATCTTAAAAAGTAGACATTGATATCTCTAGCTTGCATAGAGATCACTTCATTGCCTTTTTTTGGAGTGCTAACAAAGGAACATCTGACTTCCCATAGAAAAGGGACATCAAAGTGTGAAAGGATTGGAATCAACATTTCTCTAGGTGATGTTGAATAAAGTGTGAACTGTGTGCCAGAGTCTTGAATGAAATCTATATGAAGTTATATGTTGGAATTTTGTGTCAGTGTTCCAATGTTTCAGATTTTGTTGCATTTCAGCTATTGAGTTCTTGGGTTAATGTTTTTCAACCTGTATCAATTTATACCTGTACAGATAATTTTTAAATGATTTTTCTCACATGATTTTGTATTTTTCACATATACCAGTATGTTGCATTTCTTTATGGCTTCAAGCTCTTTCCAAAGAAGTTGCACTATCACTTCTTTGGGTACTATCCTATGGAAGATGATTTTTTTTCAAATAACTTTTTTAAATTTCTTATTCAAAAAGTCTACTTGTATGAACAAAAGAACTTTTGGTTAGAAGTTAAATTCATTAGGAATTGTCTTAAATGTTTTCTCTCTTCTTATATCATCTCTCAGATAACTTTGAATCTTTATTTAATTTATTATTCAATAGCTATAATTTGTTTTGTGTACTATAGAGGAAATTCTTTAGATCTTGCTAGAAGTTACTATAAAAGAATAATAGGACAGAGGTGAGTGGCACACAAAGTCCTCTCAGCCCTATCATCTGGCTCTGGCCATGCTCCTCAGTCCAGAGGAACCTTATGGAACCCCAAGGACATCTTGCCTTCCTTTGAAAGTCTTGGAGGAAAAACTAATCAGCTTGGAACCCTGCTGGACCACCCACTCTAGTTGGATCCATCTGAGACTCCAGTTGGGTCTGACTGGGACACAGAATATAGAGTAGGCTCTACCTGAGGCACAGGCAACAGACTAGAGTACCCTGACCTCTATTGTCAGGCCCATGGCTCCCACTACTTTCTCGATCCAACTTCAATCAGGATCATCCAGCCAACACAAGGGCAAACCAAATGCTTAGCAGACAGTATAAGAAAGGGTCAGGTATCTCTGTGTTCATCCCTGCCTCAGTGTTGAAAGTAAGGGAGCTGGTGAATTTAGTTTTCCCTCAGGACCTGTCTGAGTGTTGGCACGCACCTCTTCATTGTGCATATGGAAGAAACACTGGACCCATTCTTCACTACTAATGTTGTGTTTACATTGATGAGAACAAGAATTAATGGTATACCCTATACTGGGCTGTTTGTATTGAATTGCCACGTGACCAGCAAAAGGTGCATTCAATAAATGAAGTACAGACTGTTAAAAAAAAAAAAAAAAAGAACTCAATTAGCAAGACCCAGGGCAATATAGTACCTCCAGTGCCAAGCTTTTCTGCTACCATGAATCCTCAATAACCTTCTGAAATTGAAGCACAAGTAGAGGATCTTAAGTCCAATCTTAAAAAGATGACAGAGGCCTTTAAAGAAAACATGAAGAAATCTCTTAAGGAAATTCAGGAAAATACATGTAAACAAGTAGAGGCATTAAAAAAGGGAAACAAAGAAATACAAAGAAAAACAGGAAAAGGCAACCAAAGCGAACAAGGATGTGAATAAAACTGTCAAAGACCTGAAAAGGGAATGGAAACAATAAAGAAAATACAAACTGAGGCAATCCTGGAGATAGAAAACAGTAAAGAAAACAGGAAATACAGATGTAAGCTTCACCAACAGAAAACAGGAGATGGAAGAGACAATTTCAGGTGTAAAAGATAGAATAAAAGAAATCAATATATCAATCAAAGAAAATTCCAAATCTACAAAGTTTATGACACAAAACAGTGAGTAGATTTGAGATACTATGAAACGAACAAACCTAATAATAAGAAGAAAATAACATTCTCAGCTGAAAGCCTCAGAACACATTTTCAACAACAATCATAGAATACCATTTTCCTAACCTAACGAAAGACATGCCTATAAACATGCCAGAAGCTTACAAAACACCAAATAGATTGGACTACAAAGGAAAATTGTCCCACCACATATTAATCAACACATTAAATATTCAGAAAGAAAAAAAAACATGTTTAAAGCAGCTATGGAAAAAGGACGAATGACATATAGAGGTAGGTCTATCATAATTACAACCAATTTATCACCTAAGATTCTATTTTTTTTAAATTTTATTGCATTATGATGAGACAAGTTACATGATTTCAATTTATCTGAATTTGTTAACATTTAAAAAACATTTTTTAAGTGAATAAGTTAAATCACATTCTTTGTTCCCTTTTGTACCCCACTCCTCCCAGAGACCACCCCTTCAATACTTAAAATATCTTTTTTTGTCATATTCCTTAAAACTTATAAAATATTATAACAATAAAAATGAGTATTATAAAAGTTGTTTAATATAAAATAATAATCAACTTAACAGTCTTATGTAGATGCTCATCTACAGCAATAGTGAAAATATATTTTTCTCAATATAAATTTTAAATAACTCCAAACATATTAACTGTATACTTCAAAATAATACATCACTACTAGTATTTTCTTAAATGAACATAAATATATAAAGTCTTTTTGTTTGTTTTGTATTTAGTAGAGTTTAAAATCTTGGCTCTTACTGTGGTATAAGCCCAAAATAAGAACAATTTTTAGACATTGGATTTAATTTTAATAAGGCTGTACTTCAATGACCCTCACATCACCAAAAAATTTTACCTCCATTATAGCTAAGCTGAGAGTTGACAGTTCTGCTGCGCCAAGGAATGAATTGTAGGCACAAGTTTTAGATGTAGACTTCCTGCTATGGTCAAAACTATTTGACTTGAATGAGTGACTTTATTCTCAGGCCAAGAGAACAGCTAACATTCATTTAAAAAATGGTGTAGGTATTAAGATGGTCTATCCATAAAGTCATTCACCAACTGTTTCAATGAATAGTGGTTCTACATGAAGGGTGGCAAAGACATTAGATGAGGGTAAGAATTTGGTTCATTAGCTGTGATAATTTGGAAAAGCATTCATCTCAGAGAAAGAGTAACTTATCAAGTCCTCTTCTCCAAACTTGATACAAGAGTTACAAATGTCAAGCAAAGCATTCAGTCTCACTCTTTGTTGTTCTCTTACAAGCAACCTCCCTAGTTAATTGTCTATGTTTCTTTTGGGTATGTAAATAGTTTTGAAATATATAAGCTGTTCTGAAAACCATAGTATAGTGTAAAGACATAAAATAAACAATTCTATGAATAGAGAGGCTGAGATACGAGAAGCAAGATTTCAAGACCCTTTTGTTGTACACAGCCAGACACTGTCACAAAGAAGCTGAAGTGTATATGGATTGTACAATGTTGGACCTATTTCTCCAATTACCAAATTAGAGAGACCATTAGATGACAATCAACAAATTTCTAATTTCTCATATTGGATTTCAATTATTTAGAATATGTTGATAATATTAATTTTCATATTAAGATATCAAGAAAAAGTAATTAACACTTTCTGTTGTTTTTGTTGTAAGAGGTGGAATTAGGTTCGTGTGGATTTGTTGAAAGATTACTTTCTTGTTTCTTGTAGGATATAGTTTTGCTCCTTATGTTGATGTTTGCCATCTATTATCCTTTGTAGGTCTTTGTGGAGAAATATTGTGTAAATTTTGTTTTGTCATGGAATATCTTGTTTTCTCCATCTATGATAATTGAGAGTTCTGCTGGATATAGTAGCCTGGGCTGGCATTTGTGTTCTTGTAGGGTCTGTATGACATCTGCCCAGGATCTTCTAGCTTTCATAGTCTCTGGTGAGAAGTCTGGTGTAATTCTGATAGGCCTATCTTTATATGTTACTTGACATTTTTTCCTTACTGCTTTTAAAATTCTTTCTTTGTTTAGTGCATTTGGTGTTTTTATTATTATGTGTTGGGAGGAATTTCTTTTCTGGTCCAGTCTATTTGGAGTTCTGTAGGCTTCTTGTATGTTCATGGGCATCTCTTTCTTTAGGTTATGGAAGTTTTCTTCTACAATTTTGTTGAAGATATTTGCTGGCCCATTACATTGGGAGTCTTCACTCTCTTCTATATCAATTATCTTTAGGTTTGGTCTTCTCATTGTGTCCTGGATATTTTGTGTTAGGAGCTTTTTGCTTTTTGCATTTTCTTTGACTGTTGTGTCAATGTTTTCTATGGTTTCTTCTGCCCCTGAGATTCTATCTTCTATCTCTTGTATTCTGTTGGTGATGTTTGCATCTATGACTCCTGATTTCTTTCTTAGGTTTTGTATGGCCAGGGTTGTCTCTCTTTCTGTTTTCTTTATTGTTTCTATTTCCATTTTTAGATTCTCGATGGTTTTGCTCATTTCCTTCACCTGTTTGATTGTGTTTTCTTGTAATTCTTTAAGGGATTTTTGTGTTTCCTCTTGAAGGGCTTCTAGCTGTTTACCTGTGTTCTCCTGTATTTCTTTGAGGGTGCTATTTATGTCTTTCTTAAAGTCCTGTATTATCACCATGAGAAGTGATTTTATATCTGAATCTTGCTTCTCTGGTGTAATGGAATGTCCAGGACTTGCTATGGTGGGAGAATTGGGTTCTGATGATACCAAGTGACCTTGGTTTGTGTTGTTTATTTTCTTACACTTGCCCCCTGCTATCTGGTTATCTCTAGTGCTACCTGCCCTTGCTAAATCTGACTGGAGCCTGTCCTTTCTGTGATCCTGGTTGTGTCAGAATTCCTCAGAGTCAAGCTGTCTCTGTGATCCTGTGATTCTGGGATCCTGGGATCCTGGGTGTGTTAGAGTGCCTGGGAGTGGAGCTTCCTCTGGGTGTTGTGGGGCTGAGGAGTTTTCACCCAAGGTCTGCTCAGAACACCAACCCAGACAGATCGGCTCATCTAAGAATCTAATATGCCAGGAGCTTCCTGGCCCAGAGAAGGTAGTGTTGAACTGCACAGAGTAGGACTCTGGTGTGACTTTAAAGTCTGAGGGCCTCTGGACATTCTAGCTCTCTAACTGCACTGAAATGCTTATGTTGACTTCTAAAATGTCCTATAAAGTTTCTTGCTCAAGGGTAAAAAGCTTCTAGCTTAGGCAATTAACAACTGTAGCCTAACAACTGAGGATTAAGTAAAGTGGCCTTTGTTCTATGTCAGCAGGAATTTCACAGCTCTAACTTTCAGCCTGCTAGGAGGAAGTCCAAGAAAAAAAAGAGACACTTTGAAAAGTGATTATAGAGTTTATTACTAAGTTGTAAAAAGTTTCCTATTAAAGCTATCTAAGAAAAACGAGGGGGTGGGGCAGGAAGAGCCTAAGCAGAGGCAGGGGGGAGGGAAAAATAGTTCTCCTCAGCTCAGTTTCTCCCTCAGCTCAGTTCTGACTCTTCTCTTTGTCCTCAGCACTTAAAACATCTTTCAGAATACATGATCACATGTTAAAAAGTTCATCACAAGATTACACACACAAAAAAAATCAAGTCATAAATTGCAATAAAAGTTTACAGCAGAGGACGTTTACATGCATGTCCATCACCTGTTACAACTCCATAAGATCACTGAAGGTTTAAAACCATAACTAAGCTATTAGTGAAATTTTAAATAAATAATCCATCAATATTTTATCTTCTGTCCTAGCATCTATAATAAATTATTCGTTCTCTTTTCATGACTTTGGTTAATTGTTTTACAACCTCTCAGAATGTGCTCTGAGTAGGAGAAAGTCTGGTTACTATCTAAGAGCAATTAACTGGTGATACATGGGAGACTGGCATAGTTCTCATTGCAGTTTTAACTATCAGAAAAGGACATAATAGCAGTTCCACTATAAAAGAGCCTAATAACCACTGATGTAATTTTAGGAATTCTTATAGGATCATTATTAAGACTTAAGAAGTCATCTGTTTTGTCTATATAGCATCTTCATAGATCTGCTCAAAAGGGGTGGACTAATACCTAGTAATTGTTATATATGTTTAATAACAGTGGAAGCATATTAATAGCAGGAATCTTTCCTAAAATTAATTCTCTTATGGCCTTGTCTAAAACGAACAAATTTTTCTCACATTATATTATAATCTGAAGCAGACCATCTCAGGAAGATCACCTGCTAGTTATTAGTTGTACCCTATTATGGATATTGACACTAAAAGCTAGAAGGGCCTAAGCAGAGGTCTCTAGCTTAAAAGACTCCAAATATCAGCACACATTATTACACTCAGTAAAATTTTCAATCACCAGAGATGGAGAAACCAAGATATGCCATGAGAAAACCAAATTCAAAAATAATTTTACACTAATTCAGCCCTACAGGGCAAACTAGAAAGAAACTACAACCCAATGAGGCTAAAGCTAACTATACACAAAGTATAACAAAAACAAGAAATAAATAATTTCACAGCATTAAAACCCATAGAATAGAAATGTGAGCACATGGATACGCACATGCTTAGAAAACCACTACACCATCAAAATACCAGTAAGTTCCAATTATTGGTCACTAATATCTCTCATCATCAATGGTCTGAATTGCCCAGTAAAAACAAAAAGGCTAACAGAATGGATGTGTAAACAGAATAAATCATTCTGCTATATATAAGAAACACATCTCAGCAACAAAGATGGTGATTGTCTCAGTATAATGGGCTGGAAAGGTTTTTCCAAGCAAATGGACCCAAGGAAAAAAAACCCATTCTAATATGTAATAAAATGGATTTTCAACTGAAAGTAATCAAAAGAGATAGAGGGAAGGACACTTCATATTCATCGAAGAAAAATTCACCAAGAGGTGGACATCTATGCCCCAAAGGCAAGGGCACAAACATTTACAAGAGAAACATTACTAAATCTTATATCATACATTGAACCTCATGCATTAATAGTGGGAGATTTCAACACCCCACTGTCACCAATGCATAGGTATTGAAACAGAAACAGAGAAATAAGTAAGCTAATAGAGATTATGATTCAAATGGACTTAACAGATATCTGTAGAACATTTCACTCAAACACAACAGAATATACCTTCTTCTAAGCACCTCATGAAACCTTCTCCAAAACTGAATACATAATTGGATACAAAACAAACTTCAACAGATACAAGGACATTGAAATAACCCCATGCATCTTGTTAGAGTACCATGGGTTAAAGCTGGACTCCAACAACAATAGCAACAATAGAAAGTCTACATACTCATGGACACTGAACAACTCTCTATTCACTGTGTCAAAGAAGGAAAAAAGAAGGAAGAAAGAAAGAAAGAAAGAAAGAAAGAAAGAAAGAAAGAAGAGAGAGAAAACTTTCTAGAATTCCATGAAAATGAGGGCACAGCAAACCAAAACTTATGGGACACTATGAAAGCAGTGCTAAGAGGATAGTTCATCACACTAAATGCCCTCACAAAGAATTAGGAAGTTATCATAACAATGACATAAAAACACATCTGAAGGCTCTAGAAACAAGGAGAAGAAGAAGAAGAAGAAGAAGAAGAAGAAGAAGAAGAAGAA
>JADRCD010160192.1:0-11692 GCA_019843815.1 Montemys delectorum | reverse complement strand
AGGAAGGAGGGAGGAGGGAAGAGGAAGGAGGGAGGAGGGAAGAGGAAGGAGGGAGGAGGGAAGAGGAAGGAGGGAGGAGGGAAGAGGAAGGAGGGAGGAGGGAGGAGGAAGGAAGGAGGATTGTGACCAGAATGCATTACAATACATATATAAAATTATCAAAGCATAAATTAATTTAAAAAGAAAGAAAGAAGAGTCAGAGCAGAAGTGCAGCATCTCTGGGGGGACATCTGGAGATTGTCAAGAAGACGTGCCACCTTGAATGGCCTAATCCTAGAGCGGAAAGGGAGAAGGGAGAAGGACAGAGACGTGGAGGAGGGTGCTATGGGACCACACCTGGGCATCTGACACCGAGGAGGGTCAGTGATGGGGCCAGAGGGGCAGCCTCTGCTCAGGGCACCAGGAAGCCGAGGGCTTACAGAAGAGGCGTGGCTGCTTGGTTGTGTGAATACACAGCGGGTTCAGACTACTTGTCCTCTGTATCTAAAGGTAATAGGGAAGGGCTGGCACTCAAGAGGGAAGGAAAAAAAAAAAAGAGAATGTTTGTTCTAGAGCAGTGGTTCTCAACCTGTGGGCTGCAACCCTCTTCAGGAATTGAACGACCTTTTCACATGGTGCACATAACAGATCCCCTGCATATTGGATATCGACATTAAGAGCCATAACAGCAGCAAAATTGCAGTAGCAACAAAAGTAATTTTATGGTAGGGGCTCACCACAACATGAGGACTTGTAAATCAAGGGTTGCATCGTTAGGAAGCTTGAGAACCACTGTTCTAGAGAGACAAAGTGGGGACAGCAAGCTTGCCAATGGGTGACCCCAGGCTGGAGATAGCCCACACAAGTGCTTCACTTGGCTCCCCAAACCAATTGGAAATAAACACTGAGAAGTTGGAAATTTCATGACACGATTCCTGTGGCTGTCCACAGATGTGCTGCACCTGGCTCCCTGCCTCGGACAGCCTTACTCTTCAAGCTACCCCCCTTCCCTGTCCTCTAACCCCCACGCCGCACTTTAGCCTTTGTAAGTTACTGAGTTTGCAAAGTGCTTCAGAACTTTGGTGGGAGGAAAGAATGGAGTTAGTGTGACATGGCCCAGGCCCTGTCCCACACACTCCTCCCGCTGGGGCTTGCTCTGAGCCTACACTGAACTGCGCCTGGCCCTTGGATTTACCTACCCTCCCCTTTCAAACTTTCCAATCAATCAGTTCCTTCCTAAGCGCGTCCCTGGTCTCCTAACTGGATTCTGCAGCTGCACCCGACCCTACCTCATGAACTTCTCCATGACTTCCTCCACCCACATCTGCAGCCTCAGGAAGCTGATGCCGTAGTACCACCAGAGGCGGAAGAGGTTCAGCAGATACCAGTCGGTTTCCTCCAGCACGAAATGTTCTCCACCGAAGATGGCGCTCCTGCCCACCACCTCGCGCCGCTGTCTCAGCCCTGCGGGAGACCAGCAGCCCCCTCAGCTCCCCTTTAAGGACCCCAGGAGGCCCAAGCAGTGCCTTGAGCTTTTTTGCACTGGGGCCTTCCTGATACAAATGGCTGGGACTGTCCTATTTTGTTTCTAATATGCTACTTGTCTGTAAGCAGCATGCTAATGAATACACTGAGAATGTTTGCTCTTCCTAGTGAAGATGGAAATGAAGGTGAAAACAATGTGCCATTTTGTATTTCTCTCAACAGTGGTCTGCTTAGCCAAGAGTGAGGGAAAAGGCTCCTGTTCTAGAATGTCTAGAAAGGCTGTTGTGACAGGGCTGGTTTTGAGATGGGGCTCTGACTTCACATGAGTTCTTTCTAGCTTCTCTCAGTGCTCCAAAGGAACACTCCATTCGTGACTATGTATGTATATGGCTATGATTTAGTCCCTCCACCCCCGACCCTGACATAACATATACATTATCCTGCTCCTTAAGCATCCTGGATAGTCTACTGCATGCTTTCATGGCACTGTGTTTGACCCCAAGAACAGAGAGGGTGGGCTGGGAGGACATGTCAACCTTCTGTTATGGTAGACTCTGATGTAGTGAATGAGTCTGCATGTACCCACTTCGTGTATCTACAAGACAAGATCCTGCAGGACCACTTCTGAGAGCTGGGACGTCTTGAGCAAACAGGGTGTGTATTTGGAGGCTAGTTGATGGTGGCTTTGAATCCCAGCTTTATCGCCTACATAGCATTGTCGTCTCAGCTGAAGTAAGTTAATGGTTTGAGCTCCATTCTCTTTAGAGTGAGATCTGTCTCTCATCCTGAAGGCTGGTAGGGTTTGAGGTTATGTCCACACATCACCTAGTAGAGTACCAGGACCAGGTATCTGGTGGGCAATGGGATGCGGACACTGATGTAATTGCATAATTAAGAGGCGGTAAGCTGAAAGGGAAAGACTGGTCTGGGAGTCGAACCTGAGTTCTAATCCCGGCTCTGCAACTAACTCACTGTGTACCTCAGGCAAGTTCTTTCCCCTCTCTGGTCTCAGCTGCTCCATCTGTAAAATGAGGAGATTGAGCTAAATGACTATCTGACCTTATGGGTCTGGGGGAGTCTGGGCCCCCGGGAGCCTGAAGCACCGGGCACTGGAGCCCCCATGATAGACACTCACCCAGCAGCTTGACGAAGTCCTGCATGTGGAGGCTCAGAGAGTGAAAGGAGGCCGCCCCGCTCTCATAGTTCTGCTTGTTGACGGAGATGGTGGCCAGGCGGCCACCCACAGTCCCTTTCTCATAGACGACAATTTGCACTCGGGGTCCAAAGTGCTGCTGAAGGAAATGGGCCACAGCAGAGCCCCCGATCCCAGCTCCAATAACAGCTGTCAGCAAGTCCAAACAAGACAGGGAAGGAGAGATGGCACAACAAAAGAGAGAGAGGCCGGTTACTGTGGCATTACCCTGTGCAGAGCGCAGGCTCCTGGCACTTGCACTTAGCAGGCTTATAACATTTCAGAGCGGGTTGATTTCACTCTGAGTTTTAAGACACTCTACGCCCAACAATTGAAGGCTGCCCACCCGTCTTGTCCCCACTACCATCCTCATCAGACAAAGGAAGACCCTAACAGGAGAGAAGGAAAGAACCTCAAAATTCAGAATGCTCTAAAACATTAATTGAGCCAAGCAGTGGTGGTGCAGGCCTTTAATCTCGGGGGTGGGGGGGAGGAAGGCAGATGGATCTCTGAGTTCAAGGCCAGCCTGGTCTACAGAGAGAGTTCTAGGACAGCCAAGGCTACATGAAGAAACCTTTGTCTAAAACAAGCAGACAAACAAAGCGATGCCCCGGGGCCTATGTAGTGAAAGAAGAGAACTAACGTCTGCAAGTTGTTCCCCCATCTTTACACAAGTGCCATGACAGACATGCACGTGCCCCCCTCCATATATCAATCAATCAATCAATCTTAAGAAAAGAACAATTAGATACTAAACTTTCTATAAAATTTCCCATCTCCTCCATTTGGCTTGTTTCAGGATTAACTGCTGAAAAGTTACTGACCAAGCACTTCTGTTGATGGCTGGAAACCATTCCTTAACACAGGATCAGCACACTACGATCTGCAGGCCAAAATCTAAGTACAAGTTTGTTTTAGAAGTGTTGCAGCGCACGCCTTTAATCTCAGCACTTGGGAGGCAGAGGCGGGCAGATTTCTGAGTTTGTGGCTAGCTTGGTCTACAGAGTGAGTTCCAGGACAGCCAGCGCTACACAGAGAAACCCTGTCTCAAAAAAACAAAAAACAACAACAAAAAAACCCCCAAAAAACAAACAAAAAAAAAGTGTTACAGGCATAGGTCTTCCTTTTCTCTCTCTTTTTTTTTCTTTTCTTCTCCCAATGTAGATGAGGCTGGCCTTCAACTCAGGAGATTAGCCTGCCTCTACCTCCCCAGTGCTGGGCTTAAAGGTATGAGTCACTAAGCCTGACTGGTCTGGTCTTTTCTGAGATAGGGTCTCACCACGCTGCTCAGGCTAGCTTTGAGCTCCTAGGCTCAAGGGAGTGAGTCTCACTCGCAGCCTTCAGATGCTGTTGATGTCTGCCAAATAAAGCCCACACCTTCTCTTTTACCTACTGCCATGTGATAGCCTTCAAAGCCCCAAATATTTACTCTTTGGCTCTTTATAAGGAAAGTGTGTCAACCTTTGGTCATAGTCCAGCCTACCACCTGATGCTGCTGGGAACCACTGTCTAGACAGATAGTAGTTAACAGTGCCCTGAGGGAGGAGGGTGAACTCGTTATGAAACCCTTGGGTTGGGCTATTGCCTTCCCTTCGATTCTGTCTGTCCTATATCTGAAACGCTGTTTCCCTCTCACTGACAGCCCAGTATTCCCATCCAGCCAGGCAAGGACATGAAGACTCCCTCTAACTCAGCTTGCCAGAGACACCTTCGAGGGAGAGGCAGGGATCTCTCACACATATCCCAGCGGCACAGTCTGCCTTTGCCTCACCTATCCAAAAGGTTTGAGGACAAAGAGGAAGCAGGGTGATTCTGTCCCCAGACCCTGGCAGGTGACAAAGTCCATGAAATATCTATTGCATGTTGAAATAACCAACTCCTTCTCCTCAGTACTTAACAGTGAGTCACACCTTTAATCCCAGCACTTGGGAGACAGAGGCAGGCGGATTTCTGAGTTCGAGGCCAGCCTGGTCTACAGAGTTCCAAGACAGCCAGGGCTATACAGAGAAACCCTGTCTCAAAAACCAAAAAGTCACTTCCAGGAATACCCTTAGCTTCTTCTTAACTGCTCTGCTCTCTTCCCTCCCTCTTGAGAGGCCCAGATTACCCATTTTCCCCAAAGAAATGGTCATTTCAAGGTCTGGGGGTGTTACAACTCCCACTCTCCCTGGCTATAAGATGTCATGTCAGTGTGAACAGGCTTACGGGACACACGTAACAGACATTGCCTTGTCCTATTGAAGATGTGTACCAAGACAGCCAGGCAGTGGTGGTGCACGCCTTTAATCCCAGCACTTGGGAGGCAGAGACAGGCGGATTTCTGAGTTTGAGGCCAGCCTGGTATACAGAATGAGTTCCAGGACAGCCAGGGCTACACAGAGAAACCCTGTCTCGAAAAACCAACCAACCAACCAACCAACCAACCAACCAAAAAACCAAAAATAACAACAACAAAAAGATGTACCAAGACCCAAAGATGAAGCAAAGAGCGCTTTGGTTCCCGGGAGCCTAAGCAGCCAATGGGCAGTGACTCGTGTACAGTCAGCTAGAACAATCCATAACCAAGTAGGACCACAGGCTTTCAGGTCCTTTTTTCCTGAGGGAAAAAAGCATCAGCTACAGGCTTCACATAGATAAAGTTTTTGAGCAGGATTCCTAGAGAAAACCCTGCATGCCCGTGAGAGCAGAAAGGTCATCATGTGCAAGCCACCAGGGGGACTCTAAAGGGTCCTAGGGCCACCCCGAAGCATTGAGATACAACCCTGCTGGAGCCCAAGAATTACGCCCTCTAACAGGAAGCACCCTGTCCGTTCTCCTTTCTAGTCCAGTCCAATCCAAATCACCAAGGGGTTGAAGTCATTCGGGATAGCTAAAGGGCAGCTTGTCATCAACAGGGAGGATGTGGATGAGGTGTGTCTGGGGACAAGCCAGTTGGAGGTGGGATGCAAGCTATGGAATCACCATTTGGTTCTGCTGGGAGGGGTCCCTGCTGCCTAGGAAAATGAGTACTGCATACCCCTGGTTCCTGCCTGCCTAACTCTTCATTATCCTGCCAAAGTCTGCCCCATAAGGCCTTCTCTTAACTCTCAACCCCCAAGACTCTCTCTTCCACCTGGGACTCAGTCACAAATCGATTTCTGCAGTGCTTGGTCAGCCTTAACCCTTTGTGGCCTGTCGGGGAGTTTTCTTACACATTAAACTTTAGCACTGTAGTGGTCCAGGCAAGTCTACCATGTCCTGGATATCCCAGGGCACTCCTGCCTGTTCTCCCCCAACCAGAAGCTCAGCATTTCTGGTGTGTAGGAATTCATATACAAAGAGATTTGAGAATCTCTGAGTCATGCAGAGTGAAAACAAAAGAAAGGAAAAAAAATGTAAACAAAACTCGGCACTAGTGACAATGGTGTATTTAGTGAGGTGTCCCAGTGCCTGCAGTTTATTTTGAAATGCACCGGAATGTAAGGGGTGTTAATAGCAAATGCCAGAAGTGGGTGGTGGGCACAGAACGAGACTGTAAAATTCTTTCAACTTTGCTGTATGCCTGAAGAACTTTGGAATGAAATGTTGGGGGGAAACCACACAAATAATAATTAAAAAAAAAAGAAGAAAGAAAGAAAGATTGTCCTTAGGAGTTGTCCATAATGGGCAGCAGAGCTGCACAGTAGAGTACTTGCCTAGCTAGCCTGAGGGGAAAAGTTCCCCACACGGTCACTCAACAAATCCACCCCCAGCTATCTATTGTTCTGCCCTGTGGAAGGCACTGCCTTCTACAGACCGGAAGTTCTGGTTAAATGTTACTCTTCCCAAAGCCTTTTTTTTAGGGCCCGCAGAACCTGCCAAGTGCTCTCCAGACCCGGAACTTTCTCACCCTAAGGAAAGGGCCTCCTCGTGCTGCAGAAACCACAGCCATAGCCTCTGCTACACACAAGGCCCTCGGCAGACCCCTGAGAACGCCTCCGCCCGCCCAGCTCCTGCCTTGTCACCCGCCAGCTTCTCTAGAGCAAATGTGCAGTGACCATGTGCTTTGCAGACAGCAAGCTGTCAGTGGCTATGACTGCCCAGGCCTCCTTCTTCCCAGGTGGCCCTCTCCTCGTGCTCAAACCATCCCTCCCCATTCCCCGCCTCCCCTAGGCACTCTTCTTCCGTGCCCTGCAGACTCTAGCCTCGCCTACACCCCGTTCGTCTCCGGAGCAGCCCTCCCCTACCCCCGGTCAGCCGCGAACCCTCTTCCCGCCCGTCCTCAGTGAGCACCCCACCGCATCCTTCCCGCACCGATTTTCCCCGGCGGTGCGTCTCCGCCTGCAGCGGCGGCGGTGAGGAGTGTGGCCAGCACGGCGAGCAGCGGGGCAGCGCGGGCCATGGCGGGTGGTGACCGGGCAGCACGCTGCGGATCGGCCTCTAGCGGTTGGCGCTCGACTCTGCGCCCCGCCCTGGCGCCCCACTGGCGACCCGGTCTGGCAGCCTGGCTGGTCTTAGTCTTTCATTGGTCGAGCAACCGTCCCTCTGCAGTACGAAGTCCTCATTAGCTACATCTGTCTCAGGGAGAGCTCAGTCATTGGCAGGGTCCCTGTCCCTCCTCCTTGGATGCGGGTTCTTCATTGGTTGGCTCATTCTGCTCAGGCGCAGGTGTGCCACTTCTTTGCATCTCAACATCAGGACCAGGGCACAGCTGCAGGAAGATGCACAGGAGTCCAACCAGTTACTAGCTTTGTGGTGTCTCTCCTGTATGTCTGTTTCCAAGGGACAGAATAATCTGGGCTCTATCTTTCTAGGTTGTGATGACCACGTGAGATAACGGAGGGGGAAGTCCTTTGGGGGCTTGTCCTTCCAGTCCTGTAAATTGCTGACCAAGCTGGCAACCTCTAGCATGTGCTGAAACAATCGAGTCTGCGCTAGATCCCGAATTTTTGGTGTTTGTTTCTTTCAGTTTCTACATTTTACACCTGCCTTCTACCGTCTCCCCGTTCCTTTATTTTTAACTATTTAATTTAGATACAGGTAGCTTTGGCTGTCCGGAACCTCACTATGTAGTGGAGGATGATCTTGAACTCCTGATCCTCCTGCTTCCACCTCTCAAATGCTGGAATTATGGACATGCTCTCCCGTATCTTTGGAGACAGAGTCTCACTTGGTAATCTAGAATGGCTATTCTCCCTCAGGCTCTCAGTTGCTGGCATTACAGGCCTGAGCCACCATGCTTATTTTATTGTGTGTTCCAGTGTTTGCCCGTGCACCACGTACAGCCTGCTCTCCTGTAAAATCAGAAGAGGATGTAGGATCCCACGAAGCCAGAGTTACTAAGCATGGATGTGAACCACCATGTGCATGCTGGGAACTGAACCTGGGTCCCAGGTGCTTAAGAGCAACAAGTGTGGCCGGGTGGTGGTGGCACACACCTTTAGTCCCAGCACTTGGGAGGCACAGGCAAGTGGATTTCTGAATTCGAGGCCTGCCTGGTCTACAGAGTGAGTTCCAGGACAGCCAGGGCTACACAGAGAAACCCTGTCTTGAAAAACAGAACAAAACAAAACAAAACAAAAAGAGCAACAAGTGTTCTTAACCACTGAACCATCTCTTCTTATTCCTTATTTTAAGCAAGCATTTACTTATAATTTTGTGTCAGGTTCTCTTCTGTGCTGACCACATAGGGTTTTTTGTTTTGTTTTGTTCATATTGACTTGAAAATTCCTTTGGCTCTATACTTTGTAGCACTGGGGTCTTGTGTTCACTGAATCTCAAGATGTGCTTTTCCTACTAGTCCTTTTTAATTACTATTCTTTACATACATTACATCCTGACCAGTTTCTCCTACCTCCACTTCTCCCAGTTCCTCAGCCCCAACTCCCCCTCTCCCCTAGATCCACTTCTCCTCCATTTCCCTTAAAAAAAACAAACAAAAAACCCAAGCAGGCTTCCCAGAGATATCAACCAAACATGGTGTTAACAAATTACAATAAGACTAGGCACAAACCTTTAGTATCAGGGCTGGATGAGGCAACCTCATAGAAGGGTTCCAAGTGCAGGCAAAAGAGTCAGATATACCCCCTATTCTTGCTGTTAGGGATCCCACAAGAACCCAAGCTACAAAACCATCATGTATATGCAGAGGACCTAGATTGGGGCCATACAGACTTCTTGATTGTCGCTTCAGTTTCTTTGAGCCCCTGTGAGCCCTGCTTCGTTGATTCTGTGTGCCGTGTTCTTGACTTCTTTGTCTCATAGAAGTTTTCTTTCCTCTCTTCTTTGGGGTTCCCTTGGTTTCACCCAGTGTTTGGCTGTACCCATTAGTTCTTATAACTCTATCAGCTCATTGCCAATGCATGAGACCATCAGGCTCAAAATAGCTTGGTAAGAGGAAAAGCAAGGAAACAAAACCACACAATTGGTATTGGGGTGCAAAAATAATTATCTGAGACTGGAAATGCAGTGAGGAAATCATATCAGCTAACTGCTGCTATGTAACGAACCACTCCAAAACCAAAGTAATAATCTTTTAATTTGTCCACAAATGTACAGGGCAACCCCATTTGCATGGTGGACAAGAAGGTATTAGCTCAGCTTTTTTTTTTTTTTTTAGATTTATTTATTTTGTGTATTGAGTACACTTTCGCTGTCTTCAGACACACCAGAAGAGGGCATTGA
This sequence comes from Montemys delectorum, assembly GCA_019843815.1. NCBI lineage: Eukaryota > Metazoa > Chordata > Mammalia > Rodentia > Muridae > Montemys > Montemys delectorum. Next base: position 2,394 of record JADRCD010160192.1, on the reverse strand, counting down.
TCGGATCCCATTACAGATGATTGTGAGCCACCATCTGGTTGCTGGGAATTGAACTCAGGACCTCTGGAAGAGCAGTCAGTGCCCTTAACCACTGAGCCATCTCTTCAGTCCCTCAGCTATTTTTTTTTTAAAGGGTTGGTCCAGAAGCCCAAAGTGCCATTTTCACTATTATCACCTAGGTCAAACAATCACAAAGCAATGAGAAGACTCAAGAATGAACTCAGGAACCCTCAATGTGTCAAAAACCACTGGTGTCATTCTAAAGATTTGTCAATATGCATGTGTGTGCAGTGCCTTTGGAAGCCCAGGGAAGACAATGGATCTGCCAAATTGGAGTTACAGGCAGTTGTGATACCACTGTGAATCTGTTCAGTTTCAGGAACTTCCTGAAGTAATTTTGAATTGTTTATTTCCGCTATTAATGATCAGGATGGAATGCAGTCACGCATATAGGACATTTTTTAAATTAGTGATTGATGAGGGAGGCTCCAATCCATTCTGGGCTAAGTCAGTAAACCAGTAAGCAGCAATCCTCCATGGCTTCTGTACCTGCTACAACCTCCAGGTTCCTGCTCTGACTTCTTTCAATGATGAGCAATAGGGAAGTGTAAGCAGAACAAATCCTTTCCTCCTCAACTTACTTTTTGTTCATGGAGTTTCATCACAGCTACAGTAACCCTAAGAGAATCAGTGTAGCAATAGGGAAGTCTGAGCCACTGAAGTTCTGAGTGAGTATGTATTTTGATATAGATACTTCCTGCTGAGGACTACAAGGCCAATTAATTGGCCCATGGAAAACTGGCCAAACTTTTCTCTGGAGTCTGAGTGTCTATGGAAGACTCAGTGTTTCCAAAGACTAGCAGCTGTGGCTTCCTCCTCCTGGATGCTTATGGTCTGAGACTGCTGGCCTCCAGACATCTCCTTTGATTCTAGTTAACTCCTCCCTTGTGCTGTATCTAATAAATATCCACAGGTTCCAGTGGTAGTGGCAGCGTTAGGGAGTCCCATCTGATTCCCCGCCTCCCTGTGTGTCTATGTGTATTCCTGTCCTTTCTTTACTCCCTCCCTAGCCAGGGTTTCAGGGCTCAAGCCACACAGGTCATGGAAGGTTAGCTAACAACTTATTACTATTAATTACTATTGCCGGGCAGTGGTGGCGCACGCCTTTAATACCAGCATTTGGGAGGCAGAGGCAGGCAGATTTCTGAGTTTGTGGCCAGCCTGGTCTACAGAGTGAGTTCCAGGACAGCCAAGGCCACACAGAGAAACCTTGTCTCAAAAAAATAAAAAAACAAACAAGCAAAAAAAATTACTAGTACTCTCACTCATTATTATATTATTATTATTATTATTATTATTATTATTATTATTATTATTAGTTTTGTTTTTCGAGACAGGGTTTCTCTGTGTAGCCCTGGCTGTCCTGGTACTTACTCTGTAGACCAGACTGGCCTGGAACTCAGAAATCCGCCTGCCTCTGCCTCCCAAGTGCTGGGATTAAAGGTGTGCGCCACTACCACCCAGCTTCACTCATTATTATTAATGCTCTCACTCAACCAGTCTTTAAGCAACCATAAAAAATGTAAGAAAAACAATATGATAATCTTAAGCAGTATAATAGGAGAGCTTACTGGAGTTTCATGTACTTCTCACAGTATCACAAATTATAACCATTTTATAAGCAGGGAATGATTAGCCCCAGAAGTCACGGGGACCAGAACTGGGCTCAAAGTCTATACCAAGCTCGAGTTCTACTACACTGTTCTGGCTCCATTGTCCGTTCTTTCAACTGTTTTGCTATTACAGCATCATCTCATTCTGAATTCACGATTTAAGTCTGCAAAAACTACCAAACAATAAAAGAACATACTACTAATCTACTTGCAAAACTACATGTTTTAGACAACAGAACTCCTAAAATTACAGTTCGTCCTAGTTTCCTGTTAAGGGCAGCTAGTAACTCCAAAATAGACATGGCTCTTTTTCTCAAGGTTTCCATCTGTCAACCTTGTTGAAATGAGGGCATGAGGGGGCAAACTTCAACTGGGGAATTTCACTGCTCATTATAATATGTGGGCTGCAGAGATGGCTCAGCAGTTAAGAGCACTGACTGCTCTTCCAAAGGTCTTGAATTCAAATCCCAGGAACCACATGGTGGCTCATAACCATCCGTAATGAGATCTGATGCCCTCTTCTGGGATGTTTGAAGACAGCTACAGTATACTTACATACAATAAGTAAATAATTTTTTTAAAATTACAACATGTGTCCAGTGGAAGAATAAAATAATGCCTGGGCAAGAGAATCTGACTGCAGAGGGTGCTGGGAATAAATCCTGGTTCTCTGGGAGAGCACCCAGAGTGTTCTTCACCACCGAGCCATGTCACCGCTCCC
>JADRCD010160190.1:0-37616 GCA_019843815.1 Montemys delectorum | reverse complement strand
ACACACACACACACACACACACACACACACATACACACACACATCTGGGCTACTTCTAGAGTTATTTTTAGAAATACTTTGAAAGTGTTGAAACTTCATGTTAAAAATATATCAGTCTTATGTGAAATACAAATAAATGCTTTTAAACATAATCATGTCTTTGATTTTTACAAGATTCAAGTGAATTGCGTAGTGCAAGCTGGTAACCACAGAGTGTGCCACACTTGCTGTGAACTGAGGAATAGTACTCTACTTGATCCTCTAATAATCCAGAGAAAGTTACAGCAGGAAACAGTTAATGCTATCCACTGTTCAAGCAAATGCTATGTTGATATGTGGGAGGAATGCGAATGAGGAGAGCCTTTGTGGCAAATGTATTTGTAAGAGTATAGGAGAAAGAAACGTGTCCAGTTCAAACGGTTCCTAGCTAGGATTTTGCTGAAGACTTAAGTGGAGAGAAGAGGCTCAAATGAAACTGGATGAAAATGTGCAGAGAGACATATGTACAGTTCATCAACATGTAGTCATGGCTAATCAAAGTGCCTTTCAGTTTTATGGGAAATGACTCCCCTATATTTTTGAGCAAGCGTATTTGAAGTGATACGAAAATCAAGACTTCAATAAGTAGCTTAGTGATTGAGAAAGCCACTACCCTACCCTTACCTTCACAAATACAGAAACCAGGGGTAAGAAACATTCATGAATGGTCTAGCACCTCTTCCAGGGACACTGCAGAGGTAACATGATTCTGACTTCAGTGACTTCTAGCAAGTCACTGCATGGTTTTTTGTTTGTTGTTTTTTTTTCAAATGCTATTACTTGTGTATGATCATGTCCTGCCTGGTTAATGATGAGGGAGGATGAGGAATTGGGAGGGGGTTCCTGTAGCCCTGAAAATTCAAACTGCTCATGATAACTCTTGTTCCTCAGAGTTCATGGACTTCTTGGTAAAAGTCTTATGAACAAGGAAACTCCTGTCTGTCATTCAGGAGAACAGAGCAGGATGTCATCCGGCTTAAGGCTCTGTTCCTGTGAGCTACTATTCCTTTTGACACTGATTGTAGACATCTTTTTAACCACAGCACAAGACACAGTGCTCTATGACAAATTTTGGACAGTGACTTATGCGTTAGGAATCAAAATGCTTTTATAAATGACAGATCAAAAAGCTACAGTGACACTGTGCTTTCTGCTGTTCTCAATCCACCCACCAGCCAGCCAACACTCTCCTTCTGCAGTGAGCATGCCACAGTGTGTTACACACACACACACACACACACACACACACACACACGAAAACATCAACACATACACATATAAACATGCATACATATGCATCCTGTCTTCATACACATACACACAAATACTTTCATCTTTATTACACAGAACTTAGACACAGGACCCAGCTGGTCCATAATTCACTTTGTCCTGCACATTTTTGTCATTAATTAACAGGGAATTCCTCTGTTTTCAATGGCTTCTGATTAGTTCACTGTATGGAGATTCATGGAGGGATTTGAATTCTTTCTATTTTGAAAGACAAACTACAGAGCAGAAAAGGATGAGATGTATATTTGAGTCTGTTCCTATCTGTAGCCTCTAAGGTTAGATAGTGGTACCCACATAGCTCTTCTCTCGAGTGCCAATCTTCAGATTAGTGTTCCACTGCCCACTGTCATTCCCTGCCTTCTTGATAAGGGAGGAGGTCAGTAGAGGACAGAACATCACAAAAAGATGCTCGTTTCAAAAATTCAAGGGAAATGCTGCATAAGTTGTTTAAGCCAGCATCAAAAGCAACACATTCAAATGAGCGAAGACATCAACATTTACAAATCTCTATTGTTACACATAGATTTATGCAGAAGAGACGTGGTTTCCCAGCATGCATCAGTCTCCCCACACGAACATGATTCCCATCACCTGTCTGACTCCTGAGTCATTTGCTCTGAGGAATTATTAACTGCCAAAGGCAGCCAGAGAATCCCACACAGAGGATCATTTTTTCCTACCTTTCAAGATTAAATTTCACTGGTTCCTGATAAGTTACCCCTAACCTATCTCTGTGTAGCTTTATGTAGAAACTGTATTAAACTCATCTTTACCCAGAGGCAACACAATTTTAAATTAAAATGGGGGGAGACTATGAAATGTTTTAATAAAAGAGGCTGAAGGAAAAATACCCCTGTAATTCAGAAATGATAATTTCCTTAAGTCAAGCAGAAAGTACAGAGACAGGACCTGTCTAGGACAGACAATGAGCTGGAATAAAGCTGACTATGTAAAGTGTACTAGGCTTTATGTTAGATCTATATTACATTAGCTATTGTAGATTAGAGTGTGTCCAGAAGCCCCAAAGGGGTAGTATGACACTGATTACCTTCACATTTATGGCTGTCAGACCTAAATCGTGCACGAGGGTCTGACTGTAAAAATGTCATGCAATACCAAAGTTTAGCTATGGAATGCATAAGAGCATACATGAGTTGGGCTTCTTTAGCCCAGTGTCCATTTAAGTCCAACATCCATCTCTGCGTTGTGGCCTTGAACAGCCCTTCATCTGTCTTCCAGGCTGGGTAATGGTGCTGTTTCCCAAAAAGGATAATAATTTTGGAATAAATGTGCTTTGAGTCAGCAGCTCTGTGACACCAACAAACCCTGTTGAAAACGGAAAATTCATTTCTACCTGACACCAAATAACTGTTTTGACTGATTATTTTCTCTGAGCTGACAGGTTGTTTTGGCAATGTAGATACAAGGCTTAGTCAATTTTGTGCATGAATGATACATGAAGCTTCTGTATTTGAAGCAGAAAAAAAATCTGCAGTTCTTCACTGAATAGTTAAGGCACTTGTCTTTCACAACAACAACTATTTAAAAAGTATTCACCATGTAGATTCTGAAAGACTTTAAAATAAAAACCTCCTTAAGTATATGTAGAGATGATATTGGAAAATATTGTTGATGGCGGCTTGGTAGCGTTCACTAATTCTGCTGAGGGAACTGTTTCTTCAAAACCTTTACAAGTTACTCTCTACCAAAGAGCTGCTTTGGTCAGTCTGTCCCAGCTGCATACACTGAGCAGGAGTTACATGCAAAGATGTAGTATCTAAAGTTCTTTCTAAGAGAACTTTTATTAAATAGAATCACTTCACTATGACAAATTCACAAACTGAAACGTCACACAGGTAGACTAAAGAACACACGCAGACAGTTGTCCAGTCCCAAACTAAGATACGTACGTTAGTGAACGTCTGTCCAGTTGGAATGGTCATTCTGAGGTCATGGAGCTTCATGTTTTGTTTTAGGCTCTCACTATCAATTGCATTTTTTATTCGTTAATCTAGCACAAAAATGGAGTGAGGTAGGGGGGTTATAGCAGAGTTGAAACTGGAAAAAATAGCTTTCATGAGCATTCTTTATAGCCAAAAGAGTGCACATAACCAGCAAGAAAGAACTAAGTCAATCAGACCCTTTCTTGTGGCAGCATACAAAGATTCTAAGCATTGGTTTGCCGATCCACACACTTCTCCATTCCATCCACACTGCAACAATTCCATTTCAAAATGTTACCAAGAAATCTAATCCAAACCTGGAGGCTAAGGTGATTTCTCGCCCCCCACCCCTCCCCAGCTCTAAAATATTTCTAATCTGACTGATTTAGTTGCCGCTTCATGTTCCAGTGAACGAAGGAAAGTCTTAATTACATGAGAACTATATCATTATTTCCCCTGGGGTATGGGAATTAGAGAGAGATTTTCAAAAAAAAAAAAAAATTACATGAAAGGAAATGAATACCTTGCAAAGTGAAGCATGGCCGGGGCTTGATTCTACTGCAGTCATTTACTAGAATGTATTCAAAAGGAACAGATTTATTGAAGTCTTATTCTTCTCATGGTTGTTATTAGAGAACTCTATACTGAATCCCTGACTTAACATGAAGCCAAACCCTTCTCAGGGTTATTGACCAGAGGGGGCTTTTAATAGGGACACTGAGACCTTAATGAAGGGACTCTATACCTTTATTTTCTCTGCGTGCCAGCTGTATGAATATAAGCAACCAGGACATGGTGTTCCTGATAATGCTTGGAGTGCAATTTCCTATAAAATGTGTATTTTAAAGCCTACACACAAGACTGGAGAACAATGCCACTCAGAAAGTGACTTGGAACAAAACAGCTGGCAGAATATAACCATGGGGAAATGCTGTACCCACAGAGGTTCTCTGTTCTCAACATCCGTCCCCATCCATTGCTTGGAGATCATTAGCATTCTGCTTGCCAGAGAGAAAACACAAGTTTGCATGCACTCAGTACAAATACCTCTCTGCAGTAGGTACAAGTATCTCTCTCCACTCAGTATAAGTACCTGTCTGCACTCGGCACCTCTCTGCACTCAGTACAAGTACCTCTTTGCACTCAATACCTCTCAGAACTGCTCTTAATTTTTCTTAAACTCTAAGGTAGTTAAGTTGTTGCTTCTAAGTTGTTCTGGAGACAATGCTAAAGGTGTCTTCTGTCTGGAAAGTAGAGAAAGGGGAACAAAGTGAACATCATAAAGGTTGTATATAGACTATATGTGTTATATATTTGTAAAATGTGCATGAGCATGTGAATCTGGAAACAGAAATGTGATCATACAGAATCAAACTCCTATCTCTTCCAGATGTACAAACCTCTCTGTTCTCACATGAGTCAGCCATAGCCACAAGAATGATGTCTGCCTGTTTTTAAAATTCCATCATGAAACTATGTCACCCTTGTAACAGATACCATCTCCCCAAAGTGAGGTGTTTCATCTGAAAAGGTTCAAGCTCCACCTATTTGGTACTGCCTGTCTGCTGGGGTTCTGGACTCTCTACTTTGCCTGCGTTCTGGGCAGCCTAGCTGACCAAGGCACTATCCAAAGCTCTTTCTGTGAGAAGCAAATTACGTGCCTCCAATTCTTGCTCTGTTTCATAGGTACCCCACCCCTAGGACACTATGTCACAACAAAAGGATGCCAAACAATAAACCAACAGGTTTCTTGTTGTCAGTTGAGTCCTACTTGGAAACAGAGGCCCCAGGGCAGATCTAGCGAGAGGATTTGCCCTCAGTTCTGCATGTTCTTTGCCTCTTCTCATACTGTAGTGTGGAAATGCCTGAGAAATACTTCACTACTTTTACATTTTATGAAACATCTCTTGCATTATTAAAAAGCGTATTGACTCCTGTCTTCACAATTGCATAGCAAAAGAAAGGGTGATTTACTAGAGTGAGTTCACCAGCACACTTTGCATTTGAAAGGTAAATGTTTCTCTTCACTTTGCTTGAGGGCATTCTCCATGGTCTTTAAAAAGAAATACTGTCAGTTTTAAATAATATCCCAAACATGATTCCAGTCGTAGCTCTTTTTCCTTATCCAGGAGAGAAGCCATTGTCTAAAGAGATCCTGCCAATTCAAAAATGTTATGGAAATAAAACAAAGCGAAACTAAAACTAAAACAAACAGACAGAACCTCGAGTAGCTTCTACACAGGATGCTAAAGAGAATGTTTTTTGAAGAAGGCTGTTCACACTTTTATTTTAAAAATGCTTAACAAAGGGGGAGGCTTTGATGTTATACCCCAAGAGATCAAAGAATTCCCAAGACACACACATCATCTGGGAGTTAAAAAAGTACTGTGCCTTTCCCACGAGCCTCCACTTCCTACGTGGACCCTCGACAAATCTCATCTCTCTTAGAGTCCACTGACCCTGTTTGATACAGGACAGTGTACTTACATCTGACCTCTAGCACAGGAAACTTCACTGGAGAGAAGTTGAGTTTTCTGCCTTTCTATTCATCCCACAGACTCCAAGACCTACAAATGACCAGGCAGAAAGCAGGACTAAGTCCACTGAAGCCCGTGCACTCTGAATTCAGCATGTAGAATCCAAGGCCACAGAGAGGAGAACAATCTTCATACCAGCAATGGCAGTTTTATTTGTCTAGATGTTGCTTTTAAGTTGCTCTCTGTGAAAACCACACTAATACACCAATAACACCTACAACACACATACACCTATATCAAGATAAATGAGTGCTTTTAAATCTATTTAAGCTATGGTGAAGGAATTTATAATATTGTTCTTTATGGGGTGAAATCATTTCATAAAAACAGATTAACATCTTTGGCAATTATGTAATTTTGAAAAAAATTTCCTTGTTTTTATGTTGTTTCTGGTTTAGTATATATACGTTCAGTGTATTGTGTGTGTGGCATGTGTGTGTGGAGTGTGCTATGTATGCTTGTAGTGTGTGTATGTAGAATGTGTTGTGTGTGTGTGGTCAGTGTATGTGGCATGTGTTTTGTGTGTGTATGTGTGTGTGTGTCTGTCTGTGGTATATGTATGTGGTGTGTTTTGTGTGTATGTGTTGTGTGTTGTGTGTGTGGTACATGTATGTGTGCAGTGTGTATGTATGTGGGGTGTGCTATGTGTGTGGTGTATATATGTGTGTGTGGTGTATATATGTGTGTGTGGAGTGTGTTGTGTGTGTGGTATGTATATGTATGTGTAGAGTGTGCTGTGTGTGTGGTGTTTGTATGTAGAGTTTGTATGTAGAGTGCATATGGTATGTGTGTACAGTGTAAATGAGGGGTGTGGTATGTGTGTGGTGTGCGTATGTGGAGTGTGCAGTGTGTGCATGTGGTATGTATATGTGGCATGTACCTGTGTGTGTGGTGTGTGCATTGTGGTGTGTGTGCATGTAGTATGTGTATGATCTATGTATATAGAGTGTGCTATGTGTATAGTGCTTGTATGTAGAGTGTGCTATGTATGCAGTGTGTAAATGTGGAGTGTGCTCTGTGTGTATGTGGTATGTGTATGTGGAATGTGCAGTGTGTGCATGTGATGTGTGATTGTGGCACGTGTTGTGTGCATGTTATGTGTATGTGGAGTGTGCTGTGTGTGGTGCATGCAGTTATTTGTGTGAGGGTGTGAGCTCATTCACATTCATTGGGAAGTCAGAAGACATCTGGTGTGTCGATTGCTATTGCCTTGAGACAGGTTTTCTCACTGAACTGGACGCTTGCCATTATGCTTATGCTGGCCAGCTACCCAGTGCCTAGAACCCTCCTGTCTCAGCTCTCCAATGTGGGGAGACAGGTGCTTCACCATGCCTGGCTTCTTCACATGGGTGCTGAGGATAAAATTGCAAGTCCTTGTGTCTATGAGTACACTGCAGCTGTCTTCAGACACACCAGAAGAGGGCGCTGTATCCCATTACAGATGGCTGCGAGCCATCGTGTGATTGCTGGAATTGAACTCAGGACCTGTCTGAAAGAATTACAGGGATGGAAATGGAGAGGAGCCTGAGGAAAAGAAGGTCCAGTGACAGGCCCAAAGTGGGATCCAGCTCTAGGGGAGGTCCCAAGGCCTGACACTATTACTGAGGCTATCTATGGAGCGCTCACAAAAAGGGACCTAGCATGACCACACTCCTGAAGACCCAACAAGCATCCGAAAGAGTCAGATGCAGATATTTGCACCCAACCAATGGACAGAAGCAGCTGACCCCTGTTGTTCAATTAGGGAAGGTTATAAGAAGCTGAGGAGAAGGGTGATCCTGTAGGAGGAGCAGCAGTCTTAATTAATCTGGACCCCTGAGATCTCTCAAACACTGGACCACCAAACAGGCAGCATCCACCAGCTGATATGATCCCCCAACACACATACAGTAGAGGAGTTTCGGGTCTGTGTTCATTCAGAGATGATGCACCTAACCCTCAAGAGACTGGAGGCCCCAGGGGGTTTAGAGGTCTGGTATGGTGGAGGGTGGGGACATCTACCTGGAGACAGGGTGTGGGGAGGAGGTGTGGAATGTGGAGCAGTCAGTGTGTGGATGGGGGATAAAATATGGAGTGTAAAAAGTAAATTAATTAAAAAAATAAAACTGAAAAAAAAATCTTAAAAAATTCCAAGTCCTTGTGCATACACAGGCAATCCTTTGTACCCACAGAGCTACCTCTCCTATACCCCTTTTTGTTTTTGATTGTTGTCAGCTTCTGATTTTTGCTTTTAATATTCACAGTGACTAATTGATTACACATATTAATGTTGATATGCTATTGTGATTTATGTGTGCATGGCATAATAAAAGCCAGGTAATTAACATAAGGAAATGATGGGACCTGCCTATAACTCTAGTCCCAGGGGATCTGACACTATTCTGACAACCATGGGCACTGCACACATGTGTTGCACATGTACTCTGTATCCTCAGCCACCGGAGCTGTCTCCTGCTTTCCTCTGCTGGACATGGCTCCCATTACTGTACAAGTGAAGGCCACAATCAGAGCATATTATCTTCAAGTCAGAAATGTCAGTGGACCCAGGGGACCTTTAAGAATTCAGTTAAACTTTCACCTCAGCCTTTTAGTTAGTTAAAGCACATTACTTTCAGAATCTAGTAAAACTCAGGAGCTGTGACACTGAACCTACAGTTAGCCAGGGTACATAGTGCAAGGCCCTAGGTAGGCTTTGAACACAGGAGCCTGCAAGCAAGCATGCTCAACACAATATGCCTGGCAAAGGCTTCTCTACCTCATCTCATCTGCTCCAGTCCTGCACACACCTGCAGATGCTGATAGGAACAATGGCTTGTTTTCTTTATAATATGCCCCCCACCTTAATGTAGTGATGACAAAATGATAGAGAATTCACCTTGCATAATACAGATTTCATGGAGCTACAATGTTACTAATATTTTAGCTTCTTCTAACTCTACTGATCCCATCAGATTTAAAAAAGAAAAATAAAACTAATAGAACTCGAAAATGGGCATGTTTGTTTTCATTCTCCAGATATTTTATATTCAAAAATTTAAATGTATATGTTAATCAGTATAGTTATATCTGCGTAGACACATATGGCTTACAAAACTTCTTTCCAAAACATTCAAACTGGGCCTAATGTACCACCTCTAGGTTTTGTAAACATCTGTGAGAGATAGTTTGATAACTAATGCTAAATACATTTTGTGTTAACTGTCTCATGTCTCCTTGCACCTCCTCTCTCTCTCTCTCTCTCTCTCTCTCTCTCTCTCTCTCTCTCTCTCTCTCACACACACACACACACACACACACACACACACACACACACCCCTGAATACACATCTCCATGAGTCATCTCAGACATTGCCTTCTTGGATGATTCTGATCTCTGGACTTTGGTCTTTGGAAAATGAAAAACAGACATAATGGGCTGCAAAGATGTGCCCACGACTGACATCCTCACAGCCTCTTTCTGGATTTTTACCAAAGCCCTCTCCCCTATTTGTCTCTTCCTCCTCTTTCTTTCCCTTCTTAAGGAGCATGTGTTCCCAATGCCCCTCCAGTCTCTGCATATTTCTATATGTGAGCATTCTCCAAGATCATGGATAGCCCTCTGCCTTTCCCTCTTCCTTGGCCATCTTGTGATAAATGTTCTTCACTGTGTTCTCAGCTGCTTGCTTCTCTGGATCAGTGTAACTTGTCCCTACTCCCTCACTAAAGCCCATAACTAAGAAAAATATGCCCATTTCAACTAACTCCATCCTGAACTCTGTGCCAAGATGTGCAAGTAGGAATCAGAGGGCAGCTCTCAAGAGTTGTTTCTTAAGAGTAGACTGTGAGAATCAAGCTCAGGCCAACCACCTTACCTGCTGAGCCATCTTGCTAATCCCTAAATTTCTACTGATAAAAGTTGTAACGTGCACATATACACATATATACATATACACACACATACATGCATGCTCACACACACAACACACATCTCTGTTTTAAAAATTGAAAGTAAATGTTACATTAAAACAAATGAGATTAAAAACAGAATATATTTATTGCTCCATGACTTCATAAAAAATGGAAATTAAAGCAGACACATTTAAAACAAGCCTCACAAAAGACCTTGGGAGTCCAGGTGTCTAACTCTGCATGACTGATTACTAGTGCAGGTCTGTTTACACGGAAGCACTGAGCCAGGATCTCAGCACCAAGGTCCTGAGCTGCCCCACCTCTCAGGTTGCTGCATCTCTTGTGAATTGTGAAATCAGTCCTTCTGAATCATTGTGAGCCCGATCTTCCTACCACAGGCTTCTGTCTTTCTAATGCACAAATATTATGGGGTCATTTAGTTCCTTCTGATCTCATCTATTCGTCACCCTCCAGTTGGTCTTTGTGACGTCCATTGGACTGGGATTGATTGTTAAGATTCACATTACACCTTCCTAGCTTTTTAAAATAATCTTTTCTAATAATAACAGAATAAAATTAGACATATAAAAAAATCTACTATTTTGCCAGACATTTTATTCCTCATGTATATATGTATATGTGTGAATAATATATATAGTATTCTATCTAACAAAATTATTCTTTTATGTGGTTCTATTTACTAATTACTGAATAATATGGATCTTTATAATATTTTAAAGATTATTTAGTTGTTTATTTATGCTGCTACATCCAAAATGGGCCCCTCAAAATGGCAGCACTGGTGGCAATGTCCTAAAGAGAAGGACTCTGGCTGGATAAACAGAAGGATGGTTATTGGGTAAACAGAGTCCTAAAGGCGAATTTCTGTTTACCCAGAACCTCCCTTAATCTGCCCGCACATGTCGTCTACCTTAGGCAAGAGCATCTAGTTCCCAGGACAATCTGAATGACCTGTATCAGTTCAGAGCTATCTACCCTGCTAACTGTCATATAAAATCCTCTTGCTTTTTCATCATTTCTCTTCTCTCTGCCTCCTGAGAGGTAGCCTGGACAGTTTGACTGCTTATAAACCTTCCTTTTACCCTTGGAGTAGTCTAGCATGTGTAGGTATGCCTTCATGAGTCTATGTTCCGAGGTCAGGGGAAAGCATCAGGTACCCTGGGGATAGAGTTACGAGTCACCTGATCTGGATTCTCAACAAGTGAGCCATCACTTCACCTTCCTGGGTTTTAACAATATTTTTAGAGAATTAAAATATACTAACCACCAGCACTTTAGTCTTTCATGACATTGTGTAGGACTGCAAGGCCGAGTCTCTGTATTGCTACACTAATCTGTACATGAGATTTTATTGTCACAGAGAAGGGATGTAGCCAAAGTTTCCTAGAGGCAGAAGGCATGAGGATAACCCATGCTTCTCAAAGACACTGAACATAGAGTGCGCTCTGCTCCACAAACATGGTTTTCAATTAGCTTCAATTATTATAAGTTCCCCCAATCAAAATGACTCCATTAGCTGTGCAGTTTTGGTAAGAATGAAACGTAGTCCTAACCACGGATTTACAATTGTGACCTTGCCTTCTCTGGTTTATTTCTCACTGACTATATAAACTGGCTTCAGCCTGTGAGCTGCATTGGAAGGAAAATTACATACCAAGCTGGAACTGGAAATGAAAGAGTTATGAGTCACCTGATCTGGATTCTCAACAATTGAGCCATCACTTCGCCTTCCTGGGTTTTAACAATATTTTTAGAGAATTAAAATATACTACACAAGCACTTTAGTCTTTCATGACATTGTGTAGGACTGCAGGGCTACACAATGGTTTGGGGGGAGGGGCAATGGAAAGAATGTTACAGGCTGTCCCAGTTCAAAGAATCCTGGCCCCCCATGAGTGCAGCTTGAATTTGTACTAGAGAAATAAAAAGCAGAAGGTCAACCAAGTACCTGCTACATAGTCAGGAAACAGAAGCTGTCAGGACAGCTTACAGTTGAGTTATTGAGTCTATTATCTAGGATAACGTCATCCAAAAAAAAAAAAAAAATCAAAGTTGCCAAACAAGAAACAAATTGGAATGAAATATGGATGACTTTCCCAAGCATCCGTCTACTGAAGCACAATTGTCTGGACGTGGCTGTGCCAATTCCATAGAACACACAGGAACACACAGAGAGTCCTGCATTGTGTGATGTTTAAAAGATTGATTTCTGCTTGGCCCAAAGAGACATTGATCAAAGATACTCACAATACCACTCAACTATCAGTTTTCAAGATTAGACCTTGCAGGACAGGCCTGTCCCACTGCTTCTCCAGCTAGCTACGAAGAACACAGCCCTAACACAGACATGGTTTCTGTGTTGTGGTCAAACTTTTTTTTGTCTGGCTTCCTGGCTGCTTTTCTGTGCAGCAGAAGCTAATTAGTTCATAATTCTTCTAATACACTTTGCCATGGTAGATAAAAACAGAGTTCTACATAAGAATCACAGAGTAGTTTATTAATTTGCCTTAATGTTATAGTATATTCAATTAACCGCCTCTATGAATGTGGGGTTCACTGTGCCAATCACTTTACATGTTTCTTAATATTTGCTAGTATGATATTTCATCTAAATTCTCATTAGGTGTACTAAAAATTCATGATGTGACAAAAAATATCTCAATTACTCAATGTTGTTTCCTCTTTTTCAAAAATTATTTTCTTCTTCTTCTTTCTTTTTTCTTTTATTTTTTCTGTAAGGACCAGGCTGGCCTCAAACTCACAGAGATGCACCTGCATCTGCCTGCTGTGCGCTGTGATTAAAGGCTTGTGTGGCCATGCCTGGCTAGTGCTATTTTCTCATATGATCTCTCTCTCTCTCTCTCTCTCTCTCTCTCTGTCTCTCTCTCTGTCTCTCTCTCTCTGTCTGTCTCTCTTTCTCTCTGTCTCTCTGTCTCTCTCTCTCTGTCTCTCTGTTTCTCTGTCTCTCTGTCTTCTCTCTCTCTCTGTCTGTCTCTCTCTCTCGCTCTCTGTCTGTCTCTCTTTCTCTCTGTCTCTCTGTCTCTCTCTCTCTGTCTCTCTGTCTCTCTGTCTCTCTGTCTCTGTCTTCTCTCTCTGTCTGTCTCTCTCTCTCGCTCTCTGTCTGTCTCTCTGTCTCTCTGTCTCTCTGTCTCTCTCTCTCTCTCTCTCTCTCTCTCTGTCTCTCTGTCTTCTCTCTCTTCTCTCTCTCTTCTCTCTCTCCTTATTCTCTCTCAATCCATTAAGGCAGAACTGTATGTCTTAAATTGTTGAGGGAATTTAATATTCAATTATTGTGATTTTTAAAGATTTTCTCCTGATTTCAAACCACAAAGAACATCTACAAACCTGATTCTTGACTACCATTTATTTTCCTTCCTCCCCTTCCCCCTCTTTCCTGAACCAAGTATTTATAGGAGTCTCCCATGCAAATACTAACCAGGCCCAACCCTACTTAGCTTCCAAGATAAAGTGAACTGACCCTTCAGCCAGTGAGCAGTGCAGGGCCAATCCTGCATGACCCTCCTGCCAGGAGACATTCCTTCTAAATGTACTGGGTGCACTTGCCTCCCTTGGAATCCTTCCCCTGCCTTTAGTTTTCAGCCAGGTTTGCAGCAATGGTCTGAAGATGGATGAATGACAAACCTTGTGTCACAACTCAAGATTTTGAGAAGGAATTGCATAGTGATCTAGACATCTACTGTTCATATTAAATAGCACACAGTAAGGCATTTTATTGTGCCCGCCTCATATATTCTCATCTGCCTCACAAAACAATACATAAATGTCTATGGGGGTAGAAGGACAGGCAAGCAATCCTGACCAAATGACCAAAGAGAATAGTGTAAGAGCTATCACAACATCCATTTCAAATTATACTGCCGAATAATAGTAATAAAAACAGCCTGGTTTCACTGGCACAGAAACAGACACATTGATCTATATGACAGACAGACCTGAGGACGATAGGTAATTCCATGTAACTGTAGTTACCTGATTTTTTGACAAAGATACCATACCCACACACATTTAACCAACGGTGCCAGGGAACCCAGATTTCAGCATGCAAGCAAAGGGAATGACAGCCTTACTTCTCACTGTGCACAAATTCAACTTCCTCCAAAGTGTCATCCTACAGGTGTTTCTTCCTCCCTTGTTAGGGTTGTCATAGAAACCAATGCAGGCATGAAGCCGTATGAATATAAAATGCTGCAAAGTATATGTTTATATCTCACAACGAACTACCTAAGGAAAACATTGACAGTGGTTCAAGCTCCTGTGGAATTGATACAGCGGGTTCCATTTTATAGGCTAAACATTATTGTGGACATAGAGGGATCCAGCTGTGTAGCTCAGATGAGGAGTTTCCTTCCCTTGGTTTACTCACTCACATAATCACCATTCAAAAAGCACTTATTCAGTGCTGATTACATGTGGATACTGCCCAAAGGGCTGCTTCACAAATGTGCCTAGACAGGAGATGTCCTGGCTTGGGATGAGTCCAGGGGTATGTGTTAGAGCATAAGGAGGAGAGAGTCGCCAGACAGTACCAATGAATAATGCAAAAGCTGCGGCATTGCCTGAGAATGGTATGTGTTTCTCAAAAGAGACAGCAGGTCTGGCTAAAGACAAGAGGTCTAGCAGAGGGTCTATGGTGGGGAAGACCTTCCTGGGGAACTGCAAGAAGATGACTCATAAGACAGCAATGGGAGATCCTAGAGAAAAATTTTCTGGGAAGAGGCAGCAGATAAGATGAAAAAGTAGAGATGGAAGGAGACTGTACCGAGAGCTGGACCTCAGTGAGGTGCACGGCACGGGATCAGGTGACATCACAGGTGGAAAGGCATTGGAACCAGTTCTCAAACAGAAGACACGGGGACACCCAGAGCTGATAACCTGGCTTCTGTACACATGCGATATGTGAATTCTTCTTGCCAACAGAACTTTAATAAAGAGACATGATTTGATTATTCTCAGAGCAGGTATTTAATTAGATTCTGTTCCCAACAAGACATGTCCCTTTACTGAGAGGAGCAATGAGAAGAAATGTCTGTCCACATAGAGGGGGGAACCTACCTAATTTATGTCATTTCTTTTGCTAGGGACCAGATGGTGACTCAGTGGACATGCAAGGCAAAGACGAATGCATCCGTCTGTCCTGATTCACAGAACACTGCTGGATGCTTCTACTAGGAACACAGACCCTGCATGTTGTAGGTCCTGTCTGCATTTCCAGGTCTGTCTCTCAGTATCTCTCAACAAATTCATCTTCCTTCACTGTTCCTGAAGGGGCCCCTCAAAACTCTCTAGTTTAGTGGCACAGGCTGTCACGTCTGCATTTGCTCCTTGTATTTGCACTGATGGCAATGTCTTTACCATAACTTGCATCATAAGCTTTAAAAGTCAGGTAAGATCGTGCTGGTAAATCCATTAAGAAACTCTCCCAACACCACTCCAGCCTTTACCCTGACCAGGGATGCCCATGCCAGGTCATCACAGTGAACAGTACATTTGTTAGTTTTTATTTCCCTAACAATTTACACAAATTTCTTTAGTGTGGGACTGTGTCCTATTCATCTCAAGGTTTGAGAAAGGCAGTTGTCACCTAATGCATATGTCAAGCATACAAATATTTGGGAATTATCACACAACTTAATCTTTTTTTCTTTTTTTTAAAGAGTATAAAAATATTTAATGATATCCAGAAAATAGTAAGTACTTAAGATTATGATTTTTAATTAATATCACTGGAAGACAAATATTTATCTTTAAGCTCTCAGAATAATCCTGGATAAAAAACAAGTCCAGAATATATCAACTATTGAGCTGAATGAAAGTGAGGTAAGGTCCAATTGCCAGTGTTAACAGTAGGCAAGATATAAGGCTGGAATATATTCATAATTGAACTTGAAAATGTAGGTAATGGTCATATATCTTTTAGTAACATTGAAACTTAAATGAGTCCAGTTTTAGGTTCGGATTGATTTCCATTCTAAAATCACCAACTTATTCTTTTATTATGGTCATTTTGAACTGAGTCTGATCAAGCATCCTTATGGGAACATATTTTATCTCCAGGAGCATTAGACATTGGGCTATTTAAATGTTTATAAGTTTCTTCACCTTATTTATCATGGCATTACCTGGTGAGCAAAGAAGGCAATTGTTTAAAATTAAAATTGGCAGATCTTTCTGCAAGAAAAGAAGACATATTTACATGGTGTTGGAGTTTATGAAGACTTATATCCCAACCACCAAGTTTCGCAACATTAGGGGATAGAACAAAACTAAAATTATAAGAAGAAAATATTGACAGAGCCCAGAGCTAAGCTGTGGAGAGCAGACCTGTTCGAATATGTGTGCATGTATTTCAGCTGGAGAAAACCAAGGAGGGTACTTGGCTTTATTTTTATGTTAATATTATATTTTAGGTCAGAGTAATAACATGTTGGAGTGATTTGATCAACTTTCCTGGTGTCTTCTCATAATCAATGAATTGATCAAGTATTCATTTGCTTTATAAGATTTGATATTGAAAATACAAAAAAAAATATGTCAGGGATAAGAAGTGAGCATCATTCATCACTTCATGGAAATTCATCTATTCTGTATTTGACAATCTTCTTGGAGACTTTTTTCTCAGGACTTCATTTGCATGAATACTTTTCTAAGAATAATACCTTGGTGAAGGAACTACATTTTGCACTTTTGATTCACCACTAGGAGAATACTTAACACCACCAGGAGAAAACTTAAGAACCATAATAAGAAAACTAAAGGAAAAACAAAGTTTTCCACATTAGTTGAGCCCCTGCTGGGCCTTCAAGTCAGCATGAGGCCCATGGCAGATCCTAGGAAGAAGGAGAAGGCTGCTTTAACAGCATTTCAGCTGTATTCAGCCCACCAGATCTCTGTACCATGTCTTTCAAAAGAGGCACTCAGTTCTCTAAGTGACCACAGGAGGTGGGTGTCTTATAGCCTCATTTCATGTTTACAAGAACAGCAGTGTGGAAGCTTAGTACCATGCTCAAGATCCTACATTAGAATTTGATGAAGCTCTGACATAAGGAAACAGCAGGGATCCAAGTCCTGAATTCCAGCTCACTGTATCAGCACAAGTGAAAGGAGACACTAACCAGTAGAAGGCTCTACTGAGATCTCAGTGATGCAAACTGCTTTCACTACAGATGATGAACATAAAGAGCTGAGAACATGGAATGTACTCGACTCTTTTTAATGACTGGTCCTTGTCCTCAAGCCTCACACACTGCATTTTCAAATTTGCACATAAAGTATTACATTTCACTATGGAATTACCAAACATAATTTGTTGTATCAATTCCCCCACCCTCTTTTCTGCCATACATTCTTTCCTCTTCATCTCCTTCCATGCTTAAATAATCTCTCAGCTTTAAACCAAGTATGGTCTGCTGTCCTCTTCCCTTCCTCCCAGCTCCTGGTCTCCTTTCTGGTATCATGAACTATATATATTCTAATATGTACGTGCTTAAAACTAAGATCAGTGTATGAGAAAGACTATATGGTATTTGTCTTTCTGGGTCTGGTTTGCACTCCTTAATAAAATAATTTCCAGTTTTGTCTATTTGCCTACAAATATTCTAACTTCTCTTGCTGAACAGCCAAGTAAAGTGCCATTTGTGCACATGAACCACACTGGCAGGACCTCTCCTCTGTTGATGGGCATCCAGTCAGGTTCTATTTCTTTGCTGCTATGCACAATACAGCTGTTGTATCACAGCTTGATATCTAGGTATGTCCAGTCAAACTTCATCAACAGACATTCTCTCCAACAGTTCTGCAATTTGGTAAGCTCCCTTGAGGCTCACATAGCTTGTGTTCCCCTTGAGCCTCCTCTGGCAATGACTCACTATAGGTATCAGGGGCAGTCACCAGTAGTAGAGATGTGAAATCTCTTTTCCAGCATCCTGTCACTGCATGCCCTCTTTTTATTTTTTCATCAACGATGCTATTTGTGAAGTTTGTTTCTATGAAAAGTGTGAACACATGCACCCATTAATAATTTAATAAGCAGTGGGACTTTCAAACCCTCATGCTTAAATTGATCAGCTATTGTGCAAGTCAAGATCCATTTGATAACAGCTAAGAAAAGAACAGCTAATCCACAAAGGGGTGTTTCTTTACAGGATATAGAGATATTTCCTGTAGAGCAAAGGCAGTTAGAACAGTTGGAGCTCTGAGGATCCAAACCCCAGTGCTCTGATAGCTTAGAATCATTATTTAACCACAATAAAGATATCATGTCTGCTTTCTAAAGACCAGAAATCTGCAGCAGCTCAAACTCACTTGACTCAGTTCTCTGCTGAGGAATAATAGCATGGCATAGCCTTGACCTTACAGGGAGGGAGAAGACAGCACAGGACTCGAGCCTCCTGGCCTGGATTTTGGTGGGGAGCAGTCCCACAGACAGAGCTAGCCATCTGCTTTTCGCGTATGCTTTCCATAGGATTCTCCGTGTTAGAACCAACCAAGAAACGTTAGCAAATTTGAAACCCGATATCATGCAAAGGCCACGGATCCCAAATAACCTGGAGTGGTATCAGCATTCGGCAGTCTTCAGTACTTAACATCCAACACTCAACCCCGTATTTAGCAGTCAGCCCTCAGCACATGGCACTCACAGCCTTGTGCATCCTAGCTTGTTTCCAGTGACAGCCCAGCCTGGCAGGCTTAGATCTGACAGCAGGTGGGGTTTCTAGGCCAGAAGTATCTGTCTTGTCTAGGTACATCCTGGAAAGGATAGGGCTCCATGACCAGGAGCCAGAGTCTTATTTGAAGTTTACCACCATTCCTAGGTGATTTTCATGCATCATCGTTAACAGACAAAATCATGACAGCGCGTGGACATTGTCAGTTCTCGCCCATGCAGCTCTGGTTTTCATACCAAGTGAAGGTCAAGTCTCGCGCCTTCACCTCTTGCTACCTGCACAGCAATATTTCGGGGGAATTAAACAGTAGCCTCCATTATTCTCACTGCAGACAGAGGTAGTTGTTGCGTACATTGCATGATACTCACTTTGTTCAGTCACTACAACTAACTTCTGATCCTCCCCAGCCAACCTGCCTCTCCTGGAGGCACTGAAGTTTTTCCCATGAGAGGCATCTGCCACCAATCCTCATGACCCAAGTTTGGTCCTCTAGGCCACATGGTAGGAGAGAACCAACTCCTGACAACTGTCCTCTGACCTCCACAAGTACATTGTGGCAAGTGTGTACATGTACGTACACACACACACACACACACACACACACACATAATAAATAAGTGTAAAAAAAAGACCAAAACTGTATCTTAGATTGT
This sequence comes from Montemys delectorum, assembly GCA_019843815.1. Lineage (NCBI taxonomy): Eukaryota > Metazoa > Chordata > Mammalia > Rodentia > Muridae > Montemys > Montemys delectorum. The sequence continues at coordinate 18,561 of JADRCD010160190.1, read as the reverse complement.
ACTGGCTGGTTTTTTTGTATCAACTTGACCCAAGCTGGGGTTATCACAGAGAAAGGAGCCTCCCTTGAGGAGATGCCTCCATGAGATCAGCTATAAGGCATTTTGTCAACTAGTGATCAAGGCGGGGGGGGGGGGCATGGTGGGTGGTGCCATCCCTGGGCTGGAAGTCTTGGGTTCTATAAGAGAGCAACCTGAGCAAGCCAGGGGAAGCAAGCCAGTAAAGGAACATCCCTCTGTGGCCTCTGCATCAGCTCCTGCTTCCTGACCTTCTTGAGTTCCAGTCCTGACTTCCTTTGGTGATAAACAGCAATGTGGAAGTGTAAGCTGAATAAACCCTTTCCTCCTCACCTTGCTTCTTGGTCATGATGCTTTGTGTAGAAATACAAATCCTGAGTCAGACATAGATAAATGCCCATTATGTATTTCAGAAATGTGTACATGTTCTATGACAGTACATACCTGTACACTGTGGTGGCATATACACATTGCACACTGTGGAGAGAGAGAAATGATGTCTATCATAGCAACTCATGTTGGAAAAATCAAAGGAGAGATGGAGAGAGGACCTCCCAGCCTGAGAGCTTGTGAGGGAGGACCTGACAGCCCAGCACTCCAGAGCTAGAGCCCAGGATGTATCCTTGCATACAGGTTCAGCCACAATCCTTATCTCAGAGGAGCCCTGATAGTTTCAATTAGAAAAGGCTGCTGTGCTCTGCCCTCAACTAGGGTTGTCAAAGAAAAGGAGCTTGCACCAAGACCACACACCTGAGTTCCTGCCTTGTCACATCCCATGAACATAGATGCAGCAAGGAAGCAGATAGTACATCGAGAATGATAATATGGCAGATGCAACAGCCAGGTGTCGGCTCAGGAGTAGGGTTCTGTGGTTGGCTCTGAAGTTCTTTCCAGACTCAGAGCACTTGGCCAATGGAGTTTCAGGTCCTGACTTGCTAACCTGACCTTCAGGCCTGAGCAGGAGTTAGGCTCTCCATTCTGTCCTGTGGAGAGGCTTTGGAGGGTACTCATGATTGACAGGAGGGCAGAGTGAGTGCCATTTGATATTAGTTACAAAGTTCAAATAAACACCCAGGTAGAATGGATTGTTTCCACAGGAGAGGCAGCTGACTGGATGAAAGCAGAAGGGGAGAAGAACTGTGGAAGGAAGGTAGAAACGAAGGCAATAACTAACCATCAAATCCTAACTAAAGAGGACAAAGTACAAGAGCTGCATCTGAACTCCTAATTGTGAGTCTCCTAGTTCCTTGATTTAATCACAGACATAAATTCTGCTAAGTGATTTCAGGATCCTAAGATGGAAATGGAACCATTTAGATGTATTTGCTGGGAAGCAGCAATTCTTCAAGATCCTACTTTTCTGAAAAAGAATAAAAGATTATCTCAAATATTTCAGTGTTTAGTGCTTCCTTTTGAGTGAACACGGTTCTAAACAAGCACTCATAAAGAAAAACGGAAAAAGGTCTGGGACCACCCACGTTGAGTCTCCTCCATCCCTGTCTCATCCTGTTTCTGCCTATATGGCCAGTACCATGAATTTGTTTTTGAACTTCAAACAAATAGTTCTAGCTCCCTGTTTTCATCTTTTGTTCGACAAGAGATTATTCAACCCCATTGCTTCCTGCTATCCTATCCCTGTACTTTGTGATCTCTTCACTTTATCTGTTTTCTTCAGAGATGGATGGATGGATATTGGCGCTTCTGAGATTACAGTATTACATAGGGGACTTGGAGTGGTTTTGTTGGTGGACAAGGAGTACAATTGCTGGATTAAAATACAGAGAGGTTTGCCATCAGGAAGCAACACACCTTCAAGTGACTCTTTCCTTCAGTTCCCAAAACATAGTTGTCCCACATTCTCACCAGCACATAGCAATTCCTGTTTTAATTTTAGCTGATCTTGCTGGGCAGTGAGGCAACCAATTGGTTTTTAGTGAGCAGTTGCTTGGTGACAACCACAGACAGTAGACTTTGTCCCCAGAAGCTGTTCTATCACACAGTAGTGTAGTTTGAGTAGCTGCAATGGTGGTAGCTGCTCAAGTGACCCTCACAGGCAGCCTGCCTACTAACTTCTTTCATGGATGGAGGACTTTTCTCCCAGTCCTTTTAGGTGTTGTTTGGCTTTATTGTGTCTGCCAATATTGGCAGTTTGTATTTTTCTAGAAAAAATTTCACTCTGATTGTTTATACTGATTTCCATCAGGTGAATTTGATGACTTACTGGAAATTTTCCAGTATCTGAATAATCTGTAGTGTGTCATTTTCTCTCCCCAATATTGACAATATATGAGGATGTGTGTATGTGTGTGTGTGTTATTCTTCATCCTGACTAGTCTTGTGAATTACTTTTTTTCAAATTTATTTATCTCTACAGCAACCAGGTTTAGAGTTACAAAGTGCTATGTTCTATATTCAATTTAGTGTATACCAGCTCTTATATTTTAATATATGAATCTACATTTTTAAATATGTTGTAAGTTTTATCTAACTCTTGAAATGAATATTTTATTTATTGATTTTTCTCCTTCTGTCTTAATAATATCAGGTTATAGATGCACATTTCCTTCTAAGTATGGATTGCAAAGCTTTCTGTAAGTTTTTATCTATCAATTACGTGTTCATTTGTTTATCATACTGTTTATGACCCTTTCAAACAGTTGTGACTAGTCTTGTGACACAGCGCATGGTTAAGTATAATCTTTATACTTAGTTACTAATGAGACTATTTTATGTGAATCATGATTGGCATAATTGATACAAGAATCTCTGTGATTTTTAATAGAGAAGTGCTATACATCTACATCTACCAACTGAATAAGATTTCTTCATATAGCTCTGTTTAATCATGTTGAGGGTAGAATATAAATTGTATAACATTGACAGCTGTCTTTAAAAACTTGTCAGTAAAAATATGGTCTCTCTATAGAAATCTGTGAAGCAACACAAACCCTAAGGGTGGTAATACTCTGGTTTGGGCTGGTTCTTTTGTGAGGACAGGAGGTGTGAGGGAAGGGTTTGGTGCCTTATGCTGTACCAAAACCTACAATCATGTTGGTTAACATAATGTTTCCTGAGAAGTTTGACAACAGCCATTGCAAATTGAGATGATTCTACATATTCATGATGAAGTGTCACTTATAAGAATTTATTCCATAGATATCATCACTCATGCCAATAAAGGTAAAGATTGGAATTTTCTCTGTAATGTTATTTATAAACTCAACTGGATGGTGTCCTAAGGACCTGTTAATAGGAAACTGATAAGATTAGTAATGCCATCCGTATAATTAGTGAATTGCTGTGTAGATGAGGTTATATGATCCAATACAAACCACTACCAAAATTCATTAATAAAAAACTAAAAGTAAGTAAATTCAAAGTAAACAAGTCCCATAATAAGGAATCTCTGTGGAAAACAAAGCCTGAAGATGCAGTTGTGTGACTTCAGGTGAATGCACATGGCCTCTATCTAGTACCAGAGCACAGGACAGAATGATAGTGCATGCTCCATCCCTGGGCTACTCTGCCTACTATCACTGTATTCTCCACACCAACAGCATCCCTGACTTCACACCTGTCTCATCCCTGGGCTCTGTCTACTATCACTGTCTTCTCCACACCAACAGCATCTCTGACCTCTCACCTGTCCCATCCATGTTGTAATCATTGCTATTCCCACTGACTTCTTTCCCTCATGTTCTTTGGAAGTCTGACAACTCTTCTTTTCATTACTAAATGATGTTCCATTGTATGGCTAGACCACAGTCCATACATCCATTTGCCTTTTATAAACTTGGTCTTTTAGAATAAACATGCAGGTTTGTGTAGAGCTTTTAATTTCTTTGAATAAACATTGGGAACTGTGTGTGTTGGAGATGGTAGGAATGCATATGATTTTGTAAGAACTGAACAAACCTAGATCCAACACTGTTTTTCATTCCACATCAGTGAGTATATGTTGTCGCTGGCCAGTCTCATTGCAGGATGTAGTGTTATTACTACTGAATTGCATTCGCCTTCCTGTCTGAATCGGTGTCTCCTAAAGACATCCCAGGTTGAGTACCTTCCCATAGGTTGCCAGCATCTGAGTACTTTCTTCTTTGACTAGGACTCTGTTCAAGTCTCTTGGTCATCTTTGATGGTTTGTTTCACTAGTGATAAATTTTGAGAGTTTCATAAAGATATAAGTATACACATACATATGTTCATATGTTCATATGTATGTGTATATACGTATGTATATGATATATATTTTTTTTCCAAGACAGAGTTTCTCTGTGTACCTTGGCTGTGCTATAACTTGTTCTGTGGACTGTGTTGGGCTTGAACTCAGAGATCTACATGTCTCTGCCTTCAAAGTACTGCTATTAAAGGAATATACCACCATGCTCAGCTTCCTTGTATCTTTTTAATATCATGAGTTAATTGGGTATGTGTTTTGTAAACACTTTTCCAAGCTCTGCCTCAATTTTTTATTCTGCTAATACCATTTATTTGGATATTGGAAAAGGAGTATTATCCTTTCCTTTTAAGAGCTTGTAGTCTCCAGGGTTTGTGTGGCTAGTTGGATTACTCATACAAGGATTCTGATGTGCTGAGTTAAACATCTGGAGATTAAAATGTCCACAGCATTGGAGGACATAAGACTGTTCTCTGCCTCCACTGAGAAAGGTCTCAAACACCTCTCTGAGGTGTCATAAGCAAAGGCAGTACCAACATTTGCATAAGTGGGTTTAAAAATATGATGACAGTGTAGTCAGAGGGTAGAACCCTCATAATCACATGAGTTAAAATTTTGTTGTATCTAAAATAAATAAATTGGATTTTTTCTTTGGCAAACATCCAAGTTGAAGACATAGATTATACAATTAATTATTTCAATTTAAATTGCTTTTACTATGAGGGGTACTTACTGAATCTTGCATATATTTACTTTTACTGAATTTTTATATGCAAATAAAACTTTTCATGGAGAAAGACCAGAAAATGTTATGATTCATTCTTGAGGAGTATCTCTGAAATGTCATGGTTGCATTCATGGAACTTAAGTGAGAAACCCTCGCACAACAGTGACAGTTCTGTGGATTCATCAGTTTATATAACAAACTCTCTTGGAGGAGACTTTATTTTTTGTGTCATACTGTGTCCTGCAGCAATGTTGAAACAATGGTTCCCAGCACAATGACACAGACATGTCAAAGCCTGTCCACTCCAGTTATCCAGTGTGACTGCCTTCCAGGTCAACCGTGTATGTAAAGAAAGGGCTACAACCCCTGCCCATTAGACCAGCCAAGGTCTTAGGGGCCACCAAGGACCAGCTGCAAGGCCTGTACAATGAAGTTGCGCCATCTGCTGGCTGTAGTTTTGAGTTTTTAGCAAAATGAAGCCATTGTCAGACACTTAAGGATTATAAACCCATTGTTCAATCTGACATTTAAAAGCATGACATAAAAAGAGATCACTGGTTTCCTTGTTTCATGTATAGAGAGGATAAGCTTGGTGAAGCTTATAGTGCATTCACCAACTTTGCCTTTAGTATTTAATATACACTTTCTTAATCCTGACTTTTTTTTATTTGAGAAGCACAGTAACTAGGAAGTGACAGCCCTGAGCATGCCAAGATATTTTAACCTCATGCTGCTGTAGTTACATGGTATCAAGTGTCAAATCACAAAATCCAATCTTGGTTTATCTTATTTGAATGAATATCTGAGGTTGCATCAGTATTTATATCTAACTTGATTCTGTCTATGAAGAAGGGATTCTCTACAGTAGAGGCACACAGGGAAGCACTAAAATGAAATCTCAGTCTATGGGTACAAAATAAACCTAGACTGAAAGCTAGCAGGCACAACGCAGTGGTGAATCAATTACTTTAGAAAGGGAGGCAGTGTTTCTGTTTACTTCTCTCTTGTCAGGAGGTGTCACAGTGTACCCACCCACACTCTCCCCTTCTAGGACTTTTGCTGAGGCAGCAGAGGTATTGGCTGCTTTGTGTAAGTTCCTAGGAAACTTCCCATGAAGCCATACCTTCATTGACATGTGGGAGGATGACTGGGCTTTGAGCACTAAGAGTGTAACTGAAGACATCAGGTTGAGTCAAAGATAGGAAGATGGAATCTAAAGGAAATGTAAGGGAATCAGTTCACTCCTTGTGCCACTAGAAATTAAATTCATCATGCTAGGCAGCAAATGCCCTGAATCTTTTTGCCACTCCCTCCTTTACTTCTAGTTAAGAGACAAGAAGAACCTACAAGGCTGTCTGTTGGTAGCTCCTTGATACATGCCAGTGGTATACAAATAGGGTTGGAGTCTTAGATTTCCCAGAGAATGTATTGTGACAAGGTCACATGAGTGTGTATTGGTTCAATCACCAGTCTGGGAGATCTGCTAGGCAAGGTTCTTAATTGGCTTTAAAGCACATTGTTTCCTAATATGGTGCAGGTGAAGAACAGAAGTCTTAATGCATGAAGCTATAAATCAAACAGGGAAGTCTCTCCATGTTTATTCATATCGTTAAAAACATGGTTGCATTTATTTTTAAATCCCTCCACCAAGAAAAGCATATTTGTAAACAACAAGCATAAATTGTACATAGAAACATCTTCTATTTGTGGCCCCTTTCTTTTTGTCCTCCTGCCCCCACTCTTTCTGTTTCATCATTTCTTTTGAATGAAGAGGCATGATTCCCTGCTATGTAATGTTCCCAAACAGATGAGAATTATGCCTGATATGGTAAGTGTTCATTTTATCTTTGCAGTAATCTTTGAATTACTGTTGTGATTTTCGACTTCTAACAACAGAGAAAACAGCAAAGTGTAGAACCAGGAATTGACATGATGCCTCAGAATCCTGTTTGGAACTCAACATTGGCCCTCTGTTCATCAGAAGGGGGTTGTGTTTATGTGACTCAGTCAAAAATATCCCCAAGGAAGGGAGGGAAGTAGGATATTTATTTGCTATGGTTATAGATTTGGCATCACTGTGACTTTTCCTTCAATCGTTGGGAAAACATCCCAAAGGGAAACCACTTTTGATTATGTAAATCCCACTAAAGTGATAATTCCAAACACCAGCTGAAAACCCTTCCTCTTAGTAACTTCATGTATTATTTCTGGCTTGTATCACAGAACATTGAGCCCTGGGGATTAAATTCACATGTACCATTAAATTTGCTGAAATTCTTCAATGGAACCACTGCATTGGGACTGTTTTGTTGCTCCAGAAACTCCAAAAGGAGTCAAACATTGTCCAGATACAGAATTATTAAGCCACAGTTACGGCTTTGGTTTAACACTGAAAACCGAATGTTATTGCTATTGTTACAGTTGAGTATAATACAATAGAGTGTAAAGTCATGCCTGGTAGCAACATGATCAACAGGAACCTATGTTGATCTACAGAAGACCTTAGCCAGCAGTTAGTTAAATGAAATAAGCAAAACAATTCAGAGTGTGGGTATCACAGTCTAGGTAGGGTAATGACAATGATTGCTGATGGCTCCTCAGGTGGAGAAGCTTGGTCTGCAGTTCCTTATCTGAGAGTCCAGTCACCATTCTCTCCTGATGCAGATGCATGGGATAGGTTGAACATTTAGGACTGAGAGTAAGGACTCTCCACTGTTGTGCTTACCCACTGAACATCCTGGGCAAGAGAGTTCCTCTGGTGCACTTGCTTATAAATCACACTGCTCCTCTGAGTAACATCAAGTAGACTTGAACGCAATGGCTATACTGGTCACCTGGACCATTATCCAGTCAATATGCCTCTCTACATTTCTATCCAGGAAAATGTATGTTCCTTCTCAAACAGCCAAATATAAATGAACTTCTCATCAGAGACAAAGTAATTATAAAAGAAGAATAGGAGCAGATATGGCGTGGTCTTTCCAATGCACAGACTCTAAATATATTCAAGATTTAAAAGCCAAAGAAGGGCTTTTCAGGGGGGCAAGAAACCAACCAGGAATCAGGGGGCTAAACTATGGTGGGTGATGGGGGAGAAGGTAAATATGACCATGGTGGAGTGATATATAACTAGAAATGTACCATAATGGATCCAATTATTTGTATGCTAAATAAAACATTTAATAAAAAGAGCATTTGAATTTGTCACCTGCCACAAAAAAGATCAATAAAATCTCCCCATTGATTCCCCAAACATTCAGATTCTATCAGAAAAATCCTCAAACTTAAACTATAATGCTAATAGAAACTCCTTTAATGTTTTCCTTCTCATTTAGAGTTTATTGTGTTACTTTTCCTGTGAATGTTGAAGAGTATTGATACTGAAAAAGAAACTTCTTAATTACAGACCTTGTCATGAAAAGAAAAATCCCTGGAGAATAAATGTCATGTATTCCTACTAGTAAAAAGCATTCTTTTTTTTTCTTTTCTTTTATTAGATATTTTCTTTATTTACATGTCATACTTCCCAGTTTCCCCTCCAAAACAAAAACAAAAACCAAAAAACAACAACAAACCCCTGTTCCCTCCCCCTTCCCCCTGCTAGTCACCCCACCCTCTCCCGCTTACTGGCCCTGGCATTCCCCTACACTGGGGCACAGAACCTTCACAGGGCCAAGGGCCTCTCCTCCCACTGATGACCGACTTGGCCATCCTCTGCTATACATATGCTGCTGGAGCAATCAGTCCCCCCATAGTAAGAAGCATTCTGTCATCTGAGAACATTGGGTTTCCATCAACAGGATGGAGGTGCTTGTGTTACTCATTTTCCTCTACCAGATTTGGTTTTCTCCTCACCTTCTCACCCTGTGAGCATCCTCAGCCAGACTGACCATTTTCCAAAGTCACTAAATTGACCATCTTAAAAATGGGCTTCACGCATTTCATTCCTTTATCTAATATAAGGCATTCTAAGATCCTTATCCTTGATGAAAAAGGAAAATAGATTAAAAGAAAATCTATGAACCATAACAATGACCAATATGGAAAAATCCCCAAAGGTACAGGAGTGGCTTTTATATCTTAGGAGGAGAACCTAATACTCTCAGTCTTGTAAATCAGCATAATTTTCAATTGTGTTCTAAGACTTATCCATATGTGCAGAGTAAATATAGCTCTCACTAGTCACCATAGAAGGAGCTTCATTTGACAGTAGACAGAGAACATTTCAGAAAGATACAACTGGTCAAGACAGAGAGAACAACTCCCTGTGGGGTATCCAAACCCACTTGATAAATCTACAACGCAATTGCTTCTACTGAGCCCCAGAGAGCACCATGGAGGACTGGGCACCTATAAAATCTCAACAACACAGTCACCTAAACAAGATCAGCACAATGACAGTACCAGTTGACCCACAGATGTGGGCATGGAGCATTGTGAGAACATGGCTCCACTCTGAGATAAAGAAGTATGGACAATGTCTGTCAAGAGAGGAAAAAAAATCAGTCTACTCCTTCATAGGTTATCAAATACCAAGCAGTTGGTCCTAAATGCATGTACATATGAGCAACACCGAAGGGACTCAGGATATACATATATATATATATATTTCCACAGAGAGGGGGGAGGGAGGGAGGGAGAAATGGAGGAAGGAATACTGATGGGTAGAAACAGAGGTCATGAATGTGAGGGGGTTTAATGGAAAGAAGAGACAAGTCTAAGGTGGAAGAGGGAGGGTGGGGAAGGATATGAGGAAATATGATGCTCACGTATGAAAGACTCAAATATATTTTATCTTTTTAAACAGTATGTCTTTGAATTTTATAACAGCACTATATATTTTCAGAAACCCCTGTCGCTTTAATTTTCACCTTCTGCCTCTATGAAGACCAGACATCTGGATGAAATAAACACTTCCCTTTTGATGTATGGGACTTTTACAGAGACTGAACTGCACTGTTGGCATAAGATAAAGTCTTCTCGTTCCGCTGTTTACTGGTATAAATGTGTGGGAGTCTGATATGTGCAAGGGGTCAGAGAGAAGCCAGAGAAAGCTACTGGCTATGCAAAATAGATGTAAATCCATCACTATAAATACCCCTCAACACAAATGTCCAAGGTATTGAAAGGCAATCACACCTTCCATTTTAGCCGAAGGTATGCTGCCAAAGGAAAGAAAAATATGGTTAAAAAATAAATGAAAATAAAAAATGGTGAAAATAAAAAAGTAAAATTTAGTTGGATTAAAATAGTATCATTTGTCAGGAATAATTTTACCAATGCTAGAAGGAAAAATGAGGTGTTGACTATGATTCAAACATAACTTTTAGAAATCGCAGTGCTATGATTATATATAGGAGGAACACATGCAATGTCAGAGGAGAGGGCTCAGACATCCAGGTAGCACTTAGTTTATTAACTTGTTCTGCCACAATCCCTTGCTACTTAGTCAGCAGATTTTTGAAGGATAATAATTTAGAAAATTTAAGTCATTATATAAATCCTTGAAACAAATGAAGCCCACATTAGCTATTCTGTGAAATTTGAATATCTGCTTTGAGTATTAGTATTTTTCTAAAGCATTATTTAAATTGCACAGTAATGCTTAGATTGCATTAGTTAAATTTAAATTGTGAATTCATTGCATAGATGTTGTGTGTACAGAGGTGTACAGAGCAACCTTCTGCCTTGTTTGTGTTTTCTCTCTTGAGGATGCTGAGAGCAGTCATATTTGAAGACAAAATATATGTGGATGTTGGCAAATAGATTTTAAGGAGAATAAATATTGCTATGAGATTTTTTTTTTTTTTTTAGTTTTTAAAATCTATTTGGAACATTAAACATGATAGAAGAAAAAACTCTTCTGAGGTCCTCTATGAAAGGAAATTGTGACAAGTTCCTGATTAGACAGAGATATTTCCATCCCCAAGGGAAAATACATAGCATAACAGTGGCCTCATAGAAAGAATTGGGTAGTGCTTCTTCTGCTTCTATTTTGTGGAATAGTTTGAAGAGTATTGGTATTAGGTCTTCTTTGAAGGTCTGATAGAATTCTGCACTAAATCCATTTGGTCCTGGGCTTTTTTTGGTTAGGAGACTTTTAAGGACTGTTTCTATTTCTTTAGGGGTTATGGGACTGCTTAGATGGTTTATCTGGTCTTGATTTAATTTTGGTACTTGGTATCTGTCTAGAAAATTTTTCATTTCATCTAGATTTTCCAGTTTTGTTGAATTTAGGCTTTTGTGGTAGGATCTGAAGATTTTATTAATTTCCTCAGGTTCTGTTGTTATGTCTCCCTTTTCATTTCTGATTTTGTTAATTTGGATATTGTCTCTGTGCCATCTGGTTAGTCTGGCTAAGGGTTTATCTAGTTTGTTGATTTTCTCAAAGAACCAGCTCCTGGTTTTGTTAATTCTTTGTTGATTCTTTTTGTTTCTACTTGGTTGACTTCAGCCCTGAGTTTGATTATTTTCTGATGTCTACTCCTCTTGGGTGTATTTGCTTCTTTTTGTTCTAGAGCTTTTAGGTGTGCTGTCAAGCTGCTAGTGTATGCTCTCTCCAGGTTCCTTTTGGAAGCACTCAGAGCTGAGTTTTCTTTCCTCTTAGCACTGCTTTCATTGTGTTCCATAAGTTTGGGTATATTGTGCCTTCATTTTCATTAAATTCTAAAAAGTCTTTAATTTCTTTCTTTATTTCTTCCTTGACTAAGTTATCATTGAGTAGAGCATTGTTTGGCTTCCATGTGTATGTGGGCTTTCTGTTGTTTTTGTTGCTATTGAACACCTGCCTTAGTCTCCGGTGATCTGATAGGATGCATGGGATAATTTCAATCTTCTTCAATCTGATGAGGCCTGTTTTGTGACCGATTATATGGTCAGTTTAGGAGAAGGTACCATGAGGTGCTGAGAAGAAGGTATATTCTTTTGTTTTAAGATGAAATGTTCTATAGATATCTGTTAAATCCTCTTGGTCTAAAACTTCTGTTAGTTTCAATGTGTCTCTGTTTAGTTTCTGTTTCCATGATCTGTCTGTTGATGAGAGTGGTGTGTTGAAATCTTCCACTATTATTGTGTGAGGTACAATGTGTGCTTTGAGCTTTAGTAAAGTTTTGAAAGAAGATTACTTTCTTCCTTTTTCTAGGGTGTAGTTTCCCTCCTTGTATTGGAGTTTTCCGTCTATTATCCCTTGTAGTGCTGGATTTGTAGAAAGATACTGTGTAAATTTCATTTTGTCATGGAATATGTTGGTTTCTCCATCTATGGTAATTGAGAGTTTTGCTGGGTATTATAGCCTGGAGTGGCATTTTTGTTCTCTTAGGGTTTGTATAACATCTGCCCAAGATCTTCTAGCTTTCATAGTCTCTGGTAAGAAGTCTGGTGTAATTCTGATAGGTCTGCCTTTAAATATTACTTGACCTTTTTCCCTTACTACTTTTAATATTCTTTCTTTGTTTTGTGCATTTAGTGTTTTGATTATTTTGTGATAGGAGAAATTTCTTTTCTGGTCCAATCTATTTGGAATTCTGTAGGCCTTTTGTATGTTTATGAGCATCTCTTTCTTTAGGTTAGGTATGTTTTCTTCTATAATTTTGTTGAAGATATTTACTGGCCCATTACCTTGGGAGTCTTCACTTTCTTCTATACTTATTACCCTTACGTTTGGTCTTCTCATTGTGTCCTGGAATTCCTGGATGTTTTGGGATAGAAGCTTTTTGCTTTTTACACTTTCTTTGACTGTTGTGTCAATGTTTTCTATGATTTCTTCTGCACCTGAGATTCTCTCTTCTATCTCTTGTACTCTGTTGGTGATGCTTGAATCAGTGACTCCAGATCTCTTTCCTAGGTTTTCTATCTCCAGAGTTGTCTCCCTTTGTGATTTCTTTACTGTTTCTATTTCCATTTTTAGATTATGGAAGGTTTTGTTCAATTCTTTCACCTGTTTGGTTGTGTTTTCCTATAATTCTTTAAGGGATTTTTGTGTTTCCTCTTTAAGGGCTTCTACCTGTTTACCTGCATTCTTCTACCCATTTACCTCTGTATTTCTTTAAGGGGGTTATTTATATCCTTCTTAAAGTCCTCAATCATCATCATAAGATGTGATTTTTAAATCAGTCTTGCTTCTCTGGTGTACTGGGGTATCTAGGGCTCACTGTGGTGGGAGAGGTGGTTTCTGATGATTCCAAGTAGCCTTGGTTTCTGTTGCTTATGTTCTTGCCCTTCCCTCTTGCCATCTGGTTATGTCTGGTGTTAGCTGGTCTTGCTGTCTCTGACTGTGGCTTGTCCCTCCTGCAAGCCTATGTGTCAGTACTCCTGGGAGACCAGTTCTCTCTGGGAGGAATTTGGGTAGGGAGCGTGATGGCACAGAATCAGCTCTGGGCACTGATGAAAACTTTCTATGAGTTTCTTAGTTAGGATTTCCATTGCTGTGAAGAGAAACCATGACCAGGGCAACTCGTATAAGGAACAACATTTACAGGTTCAGTCCATTATGATCATAGCAGGAAGTATGGCTGTGTCCAGGCAGACGTGATGCTGAGAGTTCTACATCTTGATTTGAATACAGCTAAGAAAAGTGTCTCTTCCACCCTGGGTGGAGCTTAGCAGAGACATCAAAGCCCACCCCTCACTGACACATTTCCTCCAACAAGACCATACCTTCTAACAAGGACACACCTCCTAATAATATCACTTCCTGTGGGCCAAACATTCAAACACATGGGTCTGTGGGGGCCAAACCTATTCAAACTATTAAAATAAGTAATAATATTTAATATTTAAAATATTTTTATATACAATAATTGTATAGTTTTACATAAAGTTGAAATTTCAATAGATATCATTAAATATGTTGAATTGATAAATATTAAGCATCTCAGATTTCTTTTTTTTTTTTTTGGTATTTCTGTTTCTTTCGGTAAGCAAAAGTGATTTTAACATTTATCTTTGCTATTTAACTGAGGACAGGGATGGATGCCCATGTCAACAAGGTGTAGATAGGTCAGAGCACTTAGCTATGCTCCCTCAGAGTGGGACAGATGAGGATATTCAAGTATGTAACACTTCTACCCTGACACATATTCTCCAGGAGACTGTGTAATGATGTACTTCCTAGATGAATAATCCATGGGGAAGGATAATACTCAATTATTCATGATTTGATTCCCCCCTCTTCCAAATTAATTGTACATAGTCAAGGCTCAGCAGTATTTGTTGAAAAGATCCATTCATGGAAAATGCAGATTAGCTTCTCAAAGGAAAAGATGAATTAAGGTTTTGTATTCCAGAAAATAGGTGTCTTATTTCAAAAGAGAATAAATAAACAAATATACACAAAATCACCCAGTTTTTTTAAAAAGAAAAAATGTCTTCTGTGAGATTAAAGAATAAAATTTTAAACAATACTGAATATTTTGAAGCATTTCTGAACTATGACAATCCTGAGAAAATAGTCCACTCCATTTTATTTTGCCACATTAAATATATGTAAAGTTGTATTCTGAATCACATGCTTAGTTGGTGGCTGGATACCTAGCCTATACTGCCTGTTTCCTCAGTTGTATTTGCAGAGGAGAGGTAATTGGTTAATTGCCCATCCAGATTCATTCCAATATTATCTGGAGACAAAATCAGCTAATGGGAAGAATTACCTACCTAAATTTGCACCCAGACACCATTTCTTTCAACTCTTAGTTACCTAACATAAATAAATACAGCTATTGTTGTTCATAAAGCCAGAAAAAGCACATTGAAATAAGTCAACTATTCTTTAACACGATTGCTTTCGGATTCCCATGAGGCTCATGCTTTTCATAGAAGTGGGGCATGCCTTGAGCAGAATGTATTTTCTTGACTTCTCCCAACAATACTCCCAAGGGCCTCTGAAGGTTTCTATCTGCAAGCATGACCTTCAGAACAGCAGGTGCCCATGATTACAGCAACTTCGCTGCTGGAAACAACCTGGAGGTAGTTTCAAGGTTAAACTTGCTGGCCACTTTTAGGAGCCCTTTGCCTTCCCCCAACACACACATACTACAGGAAGCAGGTGGTGAATCAAAGCTTAACCAAGTGAAAATGGGAGCATCCACATTAACCACCAGGCTTCAGATCTTCCTTGTCATGTCATTAGCAAATAAGAGTGGCCAGCCTTTCCTCCTGGGGTCTTCAGATGGACTAGAAATAGCAGCAGCATTGATCATTTGTCACCATGAGCAAGGCATCCTCTGGATAAAGAACAAGGATGAGAAGTGACTCCTCCTCCCTGAAACTTACAAAAGTCACACAGAAGGGCTCTCTCTTACTTAATCTAGTTCTTGCAGATACACACCACAATATAGCAAGGAAACATAAGTTGTGAAGAGGAAGCTAGCAGAGGCAACAGATAAGCAACTGTTAGGTACGCCTGACTAGAAAAAACAGTCTTTGGGATCTCCAATTCCATTATCACCAAGCCGTATAAGTTACTTTTCTTAGTGCCATGGCCAAATATCTAACTTAGGCAGCCTAAGAATTCAGAGATGCACTTTGGCTCACAGTTAAAGGGTACAGGCCACTCTGCCGGAGAAGGTGTGGAGGCAAGGTTATGAGGTAGCCAGTTACCATATCGCATCTGCAGTCAGGATGCAGGATAGGATGAATGCTGGGAAAGAGAGAGGAATGCTGGGAAGAGAGGAATGCTGGGAAGGAATTAATGCTGGGAATGGATGAATACTGAGAAGGGATAAATGCTAGGAAGGGAGGAATGCTAGGAAGGAATGGACCCTGGCAGTCAGCTTGCATTCTTTTGTTTTACCTTTGGTTTATGAACAGATCTTGGTGCCACTCCTCTTAGGCTAAACATCTCTAGAAACACTCTTGTAGTACTCTGTCTTTTAGGTGGTTGTGCCCCACATTAACAAAGCATTGAGTGCTGTAAATTCATAGCATTTATGTGTAAACTAAACACACATCCACACCCTTGCCGTGGGCAGAGTACTGAGTGGTCCTGTCTACTTGATAATGAGTCTTAGAAACAAACAAACTAAAGGAGCTGAGTCTGAGGGGGTATGGGTGCATCTTCCTGGTCACAGACACAGCTACTGCTGACCATTCCACCCTTTCTTGGGTTTCCTGATCCAGGCCTGTCACCTTCCCAGCGTGGCTGCTTTAATGGATGCCTAGTTTTGTGTCACAGTGCATGAAATGGACAGAGCAATGAATCACACATGCTACCTCTCCAAACTTCAATTTTGTACAGCTGGGGTGGTTCATTTACAGATGTTTAAATTGAATTCTATCACCATGTCCCTCACAGCCACTAACAGAGAGTCTCACATGTGGCTGGAAATGAATAGCTACTCAACAACTAAAACCCTGAGTAAAACTTGGGGATGAGGCCTCCAGGATAATTACATAGATTGATCAAGAAAGAGATATTAAATTGTCTAGATACTTGGCAATAAAGTGTCATGGAGTATTGACCTTTAGACCATATTTCCAAAGATTAAAAAGAAGAAAACCAAAATAAGAAGCAAAGAGAGGAAGCCTATGCTGAACTCAACTATTAGACTCCTTCTGTGTCTTTGTAGATGTCAAAAAACATGCTTATTTTTGACACTGAACTATAAACTATTCCTTTGTGAACTTAGAAAAATACCAAAAAAGTCATTTATGGGAAATTAAGTCCATTTTCCTTCAATTAAGCTACAGAAACATGGTTAATTGTGAATGCAGATTGGTTGATGCACAAAATAAATTTTGTGTGTACATATCGCTTTAGATATATATGACCTGACATTTATTGCATATATTTCATAAATGCTGCAAGTATTTCCCCAAGTTGAGTAATGCCTTCCTCCTAAATATTCCCAGAATGATCAGCAGACAGGAGTTCTTTAGGCAGTATCCTGGTCTGTGACAGTTTGTCTGTGATTTTGTATGTTGTAACCATGTGAAAACTTGAACATGTAGTACTTATGGGCAAAGAACTCCTTATGGAAGTTATCAGAAAATGCTCTCTCTCTCTCTCTCTCTCTCTCTCTCTCTCTCTCTCTCTCTCTCTCTCTCTCTCTCTCTCTCTCTCTCTCTCTCTTTCTCTCCACCCTTCTCTCTTCTTTCTCCTTTCTCTCTCCCCCCTCTTGTATGGTTGCCGTAAAGTGTCTACTAAGTCTTGTCCTTCATGGATACTTCCACATTGCAGACCAGTGCCTATTAAAACACCCTAAAGGGGTACACTTGAAAAGTATAAAAGGTATAAAATAAGTTTTTATGACCCCTAGCAGACTGAGCAGGTCAGCCGGTTCAGAACTCTGGGTTCCAGGAACTTGGCTAACTCAGAGCCTCAGGGCTCTGGTTCCAGAGACCTGCCCCTCCTGACTGATCCACAATGAGGGAGGAACTAGGAATGAAGGTCAACTGGTTCATGAGGCTCTCCACCCTGCCGACCAGTAGATGAAGATTACATTCTTACAATGATTATGTTCCCCTCCCTAACTGACTGAATACCTTGGGTTGGAATTCTCACTCACTCCCCCTAGTTTGTGGTTTTTCCCTTTAAATACCCCTTGTTCCTTGTGTTCGGGGTGGAACTCCTCTGGCCTGATCTGGCTTCCCTTCCTCCCCCTGAATAAACCTCATGCTGTTGCATCAAGATCGGCCTCTCATGAGTTATTGGGTGATCGTGTCATCCTGAGACTTGAGTGAGGGTCTCCCCAGCTCTGGGGGTCTTTCACACTCATACCTACTTCTAATTTAGCTTAGGGGTCTGCCATCATTTTGTTTCTTCAAAGATTATATTTAAACATTGCCATTTGCCAATATTGACAATATTTATACATACACCATTTTATTTATACTTTTAGGCATTTTCTAACTTTCTAGCTCACCTACTATCTGCTGTGTCTTACCTCCATGCTGTCACATTGTCAGAATTCCTTTCCTGTAGCAGTGACACTCAGTGGGAAACTGAGTTTGGTTTTACATTGAAAATGGTTTTTCTTTTTTTTTTTTTTCTTAAAATTTTAGATAATTTCTTTATTTACATGTAAATTTTCCCTTCCCCAGGTTCCCCTCCAAAAAACAAACAAACAAACAAACAAAAACAACAAGAACAAACTTCTTTTGCTTCCCCCCTCCCCATGCCTGCCACCCCACCCTCTCCCACTTATTGGCCCTGGCATTCCCCTACACTGGGGCACAGAACCTTCACAGGGCCGAGGTCCTTTCCTCCTACTGATGATCAAATTTGCAGTCCTCTACTATACACATGCTGCCAGAACATTCAGTCCCACCCTGTATAGGCCTTGATTGGTGGTTGGGTCCCTGGGAGCTCTGAGGGTACTAGTTAGTAATTGTTGCTTGTCCTAAGGGGCTGCAAACCCTTCAGCTCCATAGAACCTTTCTCTAACTCCTTCATTGGGGACAGTGTACTCAGTTCAATGAATGGCTGTGAGCCTCTACCTCTGTATTAGTCAGGTATTGTAAGAGCCTCTCAGGAGATAGCTATATGCTTGTCCATCCTTCAGTCTCTGCTCCATAGTTAATCTCTGCCACTCTTTCTGTGTGTGTTTGGTTCCCCTTTTTAAGAAGGAATGAAATGTCCACATTTTGGTCTTCCTTCTTCTTAAGTTTCTTGTGGTTTGTGGGTCATTCTTCCTATATTCCA
>JADRCD010160189.1:11085-28103 GCA_019843815.1 Montemys delectorum | reverse complement strand
AGGCCATGGAGGGATGTTCCTTACTGGCTTGCTTCTCCTGGCTTGCTCAGCCTGCTCTTTTATAGAACCCAAGACTTCCAGCCCAGAGATGGCACCACCCACAAGGAGCCTACCCCCTTGATCACTAATTGAAAAAATGCCCCACAGCTGGATCTCATGGAGGCACTTCCCCAACTGAAACTCCCTTCTCTGTTATAACTGCAGCCTGTGTCAAGTTGACACACAAAACTAGCCAGTACAATTGACCCCTTGTCAACTTGACACACAAACACATCACTATTAAGCCTCAATCCTTACTTTCTTATTCATCCTCAAGATGTAAAGTCCCACAGTCTTTACATATTAAAAGTTCAATCAATTTAAAATGTCCAATATCTTTTAAAATTCAAGGTCTCTTAACTGTGGGCTCCACTAAAATACTTTCTTCCTTCAAGAGGGAAAAATATCATGGCACAGTCACAATCAAAAGCAAAACCAATGTCTGGGATCCAACTCATGATCTTCTGGGCTCCACCAAGGGCTTGAGTCACCTCTCTACCTCTGCCCTTTGTAGCACACACCTTGTCTTCTGGGCTCCAGATGTCTGTACTCCATTGCTGCAGCTGTTCTTGGTGGTCATTCATGGTACTGGCATCACTAAAACACTCTCTTTCACTATAACTAGGCTTCACCAATAGCCTCTCATAGACTCTCTTCATGGTGCCAGGCCTCAACTCCTTTGCATGACCCTTTTAGTCCTGGGCCATCAATTGCAACTGAGGCTGCACCTTCACCAATGGCCTCCCATGGCCTCTCACTGTGCTAAGCCTCAGCTGCTCTTCATGACCCCTTCATGCCTTCAAAATCAGTACCACCTGGGTGAGTCTTACACATTACCAAGTCCTGCTGCAGCACAAGCACAACCTTGGCTATCTCTGGAACACAACCTCTTTCCTCTCAAAAAACACTTCCCAGAAGATATCACCTCAATGATGCTGGTCTCTTCTTAGTCACTGCTAATTTCTTAGCTCCAGCTAACCAGCATCAATAGTCCCAGTAATGCAGTTTTTATTTTAGTAGTTCTGGTATATTGTTAATCACAGCTGATTCTTCAGCCTCAGCTAACCAGAACCAAAGAATCTTCACAATTAAAATAACAATGGCCCTGATAGAGTCTTTAATCTTTCTTCTGAAATTTTACAACCCAGGCCTCCATCTTCTGCACTGTTCTCAACATGATCGTCCAAGCTCCTACACAACATCCCATAGAGCTCTTAACCAATGGCTCTTCTAGCTAAAAGTTCTAAAGTCCTTTTACAATCTTCTCCAAAACATGGTCAGGTTGTCACATGAATACCCCACTCCTGGTACCAAGTTGTCTTAGTCAGGGTTTCTATTCCTGCACAAACATCATGACCAAGAAGAAAGTTGGGGAGGAAAGGGTTTATTTGGCTTATTTCCACATGGCTGTTTATCACAAAGGAAGTCAGGACTGGAACTCAAGCAGGTCAGGAAGCAGAAGCTGATGCAGAGGCCATGGAGGGATGTTCCTTACTGGCTTGCTTCTCCTGGCTTGCTCAGCCTGCTCTCTTATAGAACCCAAGACTTCCAGCCCTGGGATGGCACCACCCACAAGGAGCCCTATGCCCTTGATCACTAATTGAGAAAATGCTCCACAGCTGGATCTCATGGAAGCATTTCCCCAACTGAAACTCCCTTCTCTGTGATAACTCCAGCCTGTGTCAAGTTGACACACAAAACCAGCCAGTACAAGTGTAGATTCAGAAGCATGGCTTAGTCCTGTGAATGTGGTGGATAGAAGTGAAGCGGAAACTTCTAGTGTCTTTGGAAAGTTAATTATGTCAAATGATGTTTTGCTAAGCCACAAGGATGTCTTGCTAAAGCAGGCACCTGAAAGAATGTTTTCCCTGAAGCAGACACGGGTGACAGGATGTTTGGATAGAGCAAGTAGGTGAAAAGACCTGTGATGAAGGAACATAAACCCGACCCCACAGACGGCAGGGGACGAGCGCTGAGCACTGGTTTGGTTTGCCCCACCTCAATATTCTTCAATAAGGATGCACGTGGTTTCTAAACCTGTAGTAATGATGACGCCACTGGGAGAAACTCACAAAGAAGAGCGAGATTGCCACTTTCTTCAAAATTGAACTACAGCTGCTGGTTCGTGTCTGGTGTCTGCCTGCTGAAAGGACTGGACTGCAGCTGCTTGGTTTGTATAGGCCGTCTGCCTGCCTAGAGGACGGGTCCGCAGCTGCTGAGTCGTATTTGTTGTTTGCTATGGGACTGAACTGCTGCCAAAGAAGATCGAGCTCACCCCCAAAGAATTATTGCTGACTGTTCACGTTCCCCATACCCTAATAACTCTTCCCTTCCACTACTTCTGTTGGGTGACGGGCTAGAGCAGAGGTTGAACCCTTATTAAAAGTAGGTTGCAAAAAAATTTACGCCTACATAAAAGGCATGACTTCTTCTGACCCATGATTTTGTAGCATTAATGGGTGGTGTAACCACCAGCCACAGTAGAATTCTTCATATTCGAAGTGTGGTTAGCAGAGGGAACCAGAGAGGATCAGAATGCAAACCCCCTATTAAAACTCTTGATTACATCTGTGAGTGTGTGCATCTGTATGGTGCCGTGTGCATCATCATTATCTCTATGAAGCTGCAGCTTAATTAGTCAGAATGTAAATAGGTACATTTTCTTGCAGAGGCAGTCTCTGTTTGAATCTTGATTTATGCCATCTGTTTTCTTTCCCATGGGGCTGTTTTTCATGGGGGCAGAGGAGGTGGAGAACAGAAGATTTCTGAAAAACGATTTCTAGGATTCCAGCCATAAACCATTACCTCCTTCAGAATTATGAACAAGACTGTCACATCTCATTTAGGTCTCATTATTACATGCAAATCCTCCACTCACCCCAATACCTGCAGATTGTCTGCATCCAAAATCATAATGAAGATTGAAGATTTAAAAGCCAATCAACTGAGGGAAACTCACAGGACTCCTGAATACAGTGCCTGAACCATTTCACTTGTGAAACACCACACCAGGAGAATATTTAGGGCAGAAAGTCCAAGTCCTAATTCACCATTAACGACGACTTATGAAGAGTAAGGATAGCGTGAGTGACACAGGGCAGGGCTGGTAAGAGCAAGGAACATTACCAATGCCAGAGATGGCGCCCAAGAGGTCTTTGTGCAGGCTGTGGTCAAGTGTGTTTCCCTTCTGCGGAGTCATGAGTGGATTCCCGGCAGGCACAGCCAGGGCTTCGTCCTTCACAATCTGCCCGGGGGGAAGAGAAGGAACTATTAGAGATGGCTGAATGAGTCTCATGCGCTGATCTTGAAGCATGAAAGCAAACAGTGATAGGGAGATATATAACAGCTAGATGTGTTCAGCATCTGGAGTGGGTAGGCTGGTGCGCAGGGCATACAAGGGACTAGGTGGCAGAGGGACCAGAGAAGGAGAGAGTGGAGGAGGCCAGGGATGCTGCCATCTTGCTCTGGCCATACTCCACTTCCCACCTCTCCTCCTGTAGAGGAAGGAGCCCCTTCCTTTTCTAAGTGCAGTAACAGGATTTCCTGTCTGTGTAACAGGCATCAGCTATAGTCTCTGGATGCTCAGATGGGGACCCCCTGTCAGGGGAGAAAACTGTATTAATTTTAAAGTTGTATACACACTAAAGCAAGACCTCCTCAGCATTGGAACAGGACAGGGAGGTCATACGCTGCCTTGCATTATTACTCTGCTCTGAGAACACATGGAGGACACATATAGGAAAGGCAATCTAGGATAATGTCAGAGCAGTGAAGCTTGGGGAGGATAAAGCTTATAAGACATGAAAGAGAAAAATGAACGCTACCAACCTGGACCCTCTTAGACTACTATTTAAGGGGGAATAGTGTAAACAATGGGGCAATGTGGGGGCTAGAGAGATCAGATTGCTCAGGGATTAAGACCATATCTGTTCTCCCAGAGGGCCTGGTTCAATTCCCAGTACCCACATGATGGAATGTGCCACCATGTCTGTTTGCTAAACAGATGGAATTGGGCTACTAATAGAGCCAGGGCTGAAGGTTTATCGATTGATTCTATCTTAGTCGGGATGTAATTGCCCAGAACTGGATGGGTGGGCAGTGACTAAAAGCACTGGCCACTCTTCTAGGGGACCCAGGTTCCCAGCACCCACATGACAGCTCACAGCTGCATGAAGTCCAGTCCCTGGGTAGCTGATGTCCTATTTGGGCTTCCACAGGTACTGCATGTACATGGCATGCATATATGTGGGCAAAGCACACACATAAAATAAGAATAAATAACATCTTAAAACCTTCTAAAGAAGAAATTGACTTCCCAAGGGTATTATGCAGTGCGGCATTAGCAGAATGAAGGGAGAGTGTGCAGTGGGGTGAGTGGTGTTCCCTGAAATTCATGTCCACCAGGGAGCCAGTCGTCCTGGGTAGACCCTGAACTCAGCCACTTGTGTCTTTACAAGAAAAAGGGGTGCACTTGCAAAAACTGAACATCACATGCAGACAGAGACAAAGTGGAATGACCACCCAGACCAGTGGCGAATGCCACCAACGCCGGATGTGAGAGACCATGCTCCCCTGCAGCCCTGAAGACTCCTTGGCTGTGACTGTCCACGTGAGGGAATAAAACTCCATCGTCCTAAGTCACAGAGTCCACAGCCCTCTGATAACAACCCCAAGGACAGTGCAGAGATGTCACTAAGCCTGCTTACTTACACTGCCTGGGTTCACAGGGAAGGGTGACACATCCCTCACGTTGATCCGCTGGACGTTTTCAATAAGCAGCCCAAACAGAGGCAGGTAGAGAGTGGCTATCCTTGCCTGGTGACTCTGAAGAAAGACAGACATGGTAAGTGTGTTCCCTGAGCACCGGATGGCTCTGGGAAGAAAAAAGTCTCAGCCCTGTTAACAGGATTTGTCCAATGGGTTGTTTCCTTATGTCACCTAAAATAAACATTTATCATGTGTTCTTCCCTCCACTGGGAACTACTCACCCTCGAAGTGTATCTGTCATCAAAAGAATGCTTTATCAGCAGGTTCTTGAGCATGCTGATGGCGATGACTCGGACCTCCCGGAACTCCTGGAGCGCAGTGCCCACCTCCCTTAGTAACAGTCCCACCAAGAAGTGGTTTCTGCAGAACTCGTCCGTTAGGGAGTAGTCAAGCTGGAGGTCTGAGAGAAGGCAGATGGGACTCAGGTTCAGGGGGTCCACTGCTGCCTGGCCCCTCAGCCCACCTCCTGCCTGGTGTCTGGCTACAGGTGACAAGACTCTGCCTCACACAGGAAAAACGGGCAATTCTGCAAGGCTGCTCTACTCCTTAACACATTAAATTCCCACAGGAGCCCTGAACAGATACAAATGGCTGACCTGAATTTTGAACGTGGAACTTGTTTTAGTGCCAGCTTTATAGAAGACACGACAGCAATTGTATTAAAGATGTTATTGATAATTTTTTTCCAAAAGAATGAAGTTATT
This sequence comes from Montemys delectorum, assembly GCA_019843815.1. Lineage (NCBI taxonomy): Eukaryota > Metazoa > Chordata > Mammalia > Rodentia > Muridae > Montemys > Montemys delectorum. The sequence continues at coordinate 22,593 of JADRCD010160189.1, read as the reverse complement.
GTATTAACAGAAGTAGAGATCAACTGAATAAAACCATTTCATTGAAGAGAGGATGAATACAAATGATTTATTTAAATGTCATTTGCTTTGTGAGTTCAGCTATCCACTCCCTGGTTATCAATGCCTTCAGAGCCACAGTAAAACTCAATGTATTTTAAATGACACACCAGCGCATAACCTATTCATTCTGCTTTCACTGAACAGGTAAGTTATTTCTGCAGTCTCTTCTAAAATGTCCTCCTTATGCTAAAACTCAAATGTACAGAGCACTACCCAGTAACTCATCACAAGCTACATGATAAAGCTGAGAGAGCTCATCTGCAAAGGAGGGAGACAGAAATCCCCTTGAAAGAGGATCAATAAGAGCAGTTACACGATCCCCCAAAGAAAGCACAAAGTAGGGCTAAGTCAGTACACTGACACCATTATCCAAGAAAGTCCTATGGACCCCAGTTTGACTTCCAAAGCCTTTCTGACAGGTCCCTGTAAGTCTTCCCCACACACTGTAGACGTTCCTAAGGAGCACATCAGTAGAAAGGAAGAGTGTTCGTTCCCTTCTGCAGAGGGATCATGTTTAGCAGCGTCTCGAGTACAGTTTCTGCAGACTGAACTGTAAGGCTGGGGCTCCCTTAAATCTCTTAGAGAAGAAAACAACTTATGGCCTCTGTGCCTGGGCATGTTACCCCAACAAACCGATATGCAGAGCCCACTCTCCTCAGTGAGGCCAAAAGCTCTGGGCTCAAGCCCCTTCAGACTCAGGGGTCCCAGACCAGCTCATGAGGACTCAGCATGCAAACACAAAAAGCTGACAGAAAAGCCACGTGCCTTAAGCTCCCACTGCTTCCACAGACAAGAGCTGTGCGGGTGGTGGGATGTGATCGGGGGGGGGGGGGGGGAAGCACAGCTTTGTCTGTTCTGCTCCCTAAAATAGAATGCCGGGGACTCTAGGCGGCTCAGGAGCATGTCTCCTGGGTTGTGACAGCAACGTACGTCTTAGCTCCATGGAAAACAAATGCACCCATTCATCAGAATTAGAAAGCCTGGTCAGAGATGCAGAGATGCCTGATGGAACAGGGTCCACGCGGCTGAGCGGCCACTTGCATTCCTGTCTTTGGTGGAGGAAGTGCAAGGGCAAGACTCTGCCCACACCTACCTACAGGGCTGTCATTTGACTCCACAGCTGGTGAAAGAAAAGCTAATTTATAAGAGGGGGAAACAAAGCAAAAACAAATGCAGTAAATAAGACAGATTCCTATTATTTAAGTAAAAGGATTTTAAAGTGAAAAACAGTCATGATGTTTATTTCTGATGAACCCAGAAAGCTTCAGATCCGCCTCTCATCCGTATGGTTATCTCTAGGTTTGCTGAAAAGCCAGTTTCTATATAAGATTTTATCAACAATTTTGGAAATGTAAATTACACACACACACCTGACCCATGAAAAAAATCAAATTATGGGATGACATTTGAATCAATACTTTTCTTATTTAAAATGATACGGTTCTCTTCATTAGGAAATAAATCCATGCAGAGACAGGTTACCTTGGTATCTCTGAATTCTTCCTTTTCCAAATGGCATCGGCAAGTTCAAAGGAATATAGTGTTCGTGATTGCACACCACACGGAGAAACTCAAACTTGTACTCAAAGAGAGTCTGCGGGAAGAATGCTTAGACATGAAACCTCACTGGATGTTGTATCTAGGATTCTAGTAAACCTATTGGAAGCATAGTGCATGAGCATTTAGTGCTAGTCCCTCGGCCCATGGAAACAAAGTGCTTGGTTTTTTTTATAGATGTTGGATGGCTGCAGGGATTTGTGTGAAAACCAAACACACTCCATTAAATAATGCCTCTAGCAGACGTTAAGGCATTTATTGCTCCTCTATGTCTAAAAAGGATTTCAAGTAGCTTATAATTACAAAGACTCGATACAATTAAAAAAATTAGTAAGCTGGAAGGTAACAAAGGAAGATAATTCTATCATAAAAATTACATAGTTATAAGGCCTTGGTAAATGATCTGTGACCAACAACTCTCAGGCTTTGGGTTTTCTAGTTGTTAAGTCATTCCAGGTGTCAAGAGAAAACCCCCGTTAGGCATGCTTATTTCTTGTTTCTAGGCCACTCGAACCCTAATGCCTCATGTTTATTCACACAAATAAGTGCCAGCATATACAAGAAGGGGATGAATGTGGTGAGGAACAAAAAGACAATTCTGAGAACAGAGAACAGGTGGATTTCCAGGTGTGAATGGGCCAGCTAGACTCAAGTGAAGGTGCCCAACATCCACGCTACCTTGGGGTCCCCAGGAGCAAAGCAGCTGATGTAGTTGTTGATCTGCTTGAAGATGAAGCCTCTGTCCATGAAGGTGAAGCATCTCTGGGGGGGGGAGGGAAGCCAAGAGCCATTAGTTCAGACCCATGAGTTGTGGATCCTTGGGTTCTAGTCTGCTGGTTACCCTTTGATGCAGACACATGCCATCTACTATCAGAGGACAGAGGGCAGCACTCTGCTGGGAAGCTCCTTAGAAAGCACAATGTCCCCACAACAGGGGCCCGTCCCCCTGGAGGTCCCTACCTTGATGAACACAGCGAGGCTGTGATTGGCATTCTTAGATGCTTCTGGGTTATCTCGAAATTTCTGTGTGATATGTGGCATCAGCATGTTCACCACGGTTTCCACGGCATGATGGTAGGAGGCTGGGAATCTCTGGTTTCGCAGTAACTGAAAGGATTCAAACCCAACATTTATGATACTTTAGGTTGCAAAGTTGGGGTCCAAGTTCATAAAAACAGAAGCAAACAAACAAAACCCCAGAGTTAGATATAACGCTTGTAAAATTGGATAAAAATTGAGATACACTCTTCCTAATGCAGTCTAGTAAGTTTCCACACACTATTTCATCAATACTTTCAAGAACAGAAATCTCACAAGAAAAAAATTTACCCAATTTTAAAAATCAAGTTATAGCACAGTATTTGAATTTATATTATTAAAGTACTCAAATATGTGAGATATCTGGACCTTCTTTGACATGACAAAGAGGGTCTTGGTAGTTTATACAAATGAGAACAAAAATGGGGCAGGACTCTGCATTTCCTGCAGGAATCTTCAATGATGGGTATGAGCCAAACATTTCTCAGACACTTTTTATATTCTTTATTCAAAATGCAAAAACAAGTTTATTTGTATACACACATATATTAAATATAGTAATATATATGTTATATATGTGTGTGCATGTGGAGGTCAGAGAACAGCTATTAGGAGTTTTACTCTATTCCCACCATGTGGGTCCCAGGGATTGAACTCTGGTCATCAGGCTTGGTGGTTTACCTACTGAGACAACCTGTTGACCCTTCTCAGAGAAAGTATTGGCTAGGCTAAAGCCTCAAGTATTCAAACCACACACAGACACTGATGAATGCACATGGCCAGTTTAAAGGGCGTGGCAGCCTTCTGCTTGCAAGTCAGTGCACATAAGGATCCCTTTTTCTCATTAATGCATACCAGAAGAAGTACCAACTGCTGAGCAAGCAGCTGGATTACCGCCACACTTCTTCATGCCAGGCTCTGCGCCACACACTCCTGGTTACTTCCCATCCAATCCTGTACGATCCTTATGACTAATTCTGCATGTTATAGGGGATGAAGGACGGTAGGAATGCGCGCTTAGTCATACAACTCAAATGACTCATATTTAGATCTACTAGGAGTCCAAAGTTTTCTGCCATGTGAGACCACACTTCTTTTCTCCTGAGTCCACAGAGGAGGGAGGGAGCTTAACTAAGCTCTTAGCCATTGGATTTAATTTCAACAGCCACAAGAATGGAGCACCCCAATTTACAAACAAGGAAGCCAATGTTTAAAAGCTCAGTAAAAAGTCCAAATTATCCTTTCCTTTATCCCCTCCCTTTGTTTCCCCTCTTTGGAGTGTAGGAGCAATGGCTGTCTAGGTAGACTCTATTTCCCAAGTCTAACTTACAGCCTGATGCCGTCTAATGGGCTGCAGAGTGACAGGTGCCTCCCAGACCATGCTCATGAAAGAAGCAGAGAGCTTTCATGTTCCTTTCTTTCCTATGTCTGGAATGTGCTGTGATGGTGAGCCAGCCACAACACTGAGGGGAGAAAGTAACAGCCTAGGTTGGATAACCAGATAGGAGGTTGAGTCCCTGCATAACCCTGGGGTCCGGGGTGGGGGGCAGACAAGCTGTCCTTTCCAAACTACCTGTCAGCTCACGATTTTCCAAAACAGAAAATCAGGTTTCCTGTCACATTTGAGCCACTGTTATCCTGGCCTGTTGTAGAATCACCAGGGTATCACCAAGCAGTGGCACAAGCCACTCAGCAGAGGCCAAGGCGAGTAGTGAGTTTCCTGAAGATGGCCCACTGTTTTGCCTGGCTGTGATGGGTGAGCTCTGGAGAGGCACAGCCCTAGAGACTTTATCCCAGGATTGCTTCTCACTGCTAATGGGCCTTTCCTGCCATTATTACATAGCCTAATATTCCTGGGCACCAGCCCATCCTATTGGACAAATTTCCTGCAGATCAGTATGAAGATGTACTTTCATATTCTAATGATGTTTAGATGAATTAATGACTTTATGGAACTACTGATTTGATTCAAATAATTTTAGTAAGAAAGTTTTAAGAGTTGGTTTTAGTTGTTTTGCCAGAAAGATGTAATAAAGTTAGGATCAAGAATAGAATGTGCTCTCTCCTCATAGAATAGTAAGTAAAGGCTGCATGAAGAGGAATACAATGAGCTTTCACAATTACCCTTAAAAGAGAAATAGTCTTGGGACAGATTTGTGATCAAGGAAAAACATTCATTCTAGGTCAGATCCAAGGATGAGGCCACAGGTGTGCACTGTGACAAAGCAAGGCCATGTGAGACTGTGGCTTTGGACTCATACTGAGCTTACAGAATGAAACACTGCTTTGAACTTACTATCGACATCCTTCTGTGATTCCCCTTTTGTGTAACATTTTATCTGTGAGGTAATTTTTTTTTTTTCCTAGACAGGGTGTCTCTGTGTAGCCCTGGCTGTCCTGGAACTCACTCTGTAGACCAAGCTGGCCTCGAACTCAGAAATCCACCTGCCCCTGCCTCCCAAGTGCTAGGATAAAAGGCGTGCACCACCACCGCCCGGCGTGAGGTAATTTTATAAAGAACTTACGTCTAAGAAGCTATAAGGAGGGCTGGAGAGATGGCTCAGCGGTTAAGAGCACTGACTGCTCTTCCAGAGGTCCTGAGTTCAAATCCCAGCAACCACATGGTGGTTCACAACCATCTGTAATGGGATCCGATGCCCTCCTCTGGTGTATCTGAAGAGAGCTACAGTGTACTCATATAAATAAAAATAAATAAATCTTTTTTTAAAAAAAAAGAAGCTATAAGGAGGCTGAGAGAAGAAATAAAGTGTGGCTGTTGTGGCTCTGCTCCATCCACCCAATGTGTATATATATGTCTGTCTGTACAAGGTGTATATTTGTACATCTGTCTACATGTATATATATATACACAAGTATGTAGATATATGTGTATGTATATAAGTATGCCTGTGCACTTGTGAAACTGATGACACTGGTGGTCGGGCCCAGACAAACATGTGTGTGTGTGTGTGTGTGTGTGTGTGTGTTTGCATACAAACATATGTGAACATGACTTTCTCATTCTTTCTATCCTTTTCTTTCTTACTGGCCACTTAAGAGCTAAGAGTTCAGAGTTTCTCTTTTTTTTTGTTTTCCACAAAGCAGTAGATACTTAAGACTGAAGCCAGAATCTATGTGTTCCTAACATGGAACTACAGGATTTTATGCACTAAACACCAAGTCTTATTATGAAGATCAGACGTACCCGCATTTTAATCATTTGAGTTTTCAAATCAACAGCAAGAACACGCCACCTCTAAACACATACAGAGTCAAGAACCCAGTGAGGTAGGATCAAGTTATAAGAATACAAATTAAACAACTCTCAAAAACAGAACCTGCTTTGAAAGGTTAAAAGAATTCTATTTGCTATGTACAGCTGATCATTCTGTCCTGGGAAGACAGAGCTAAGAGTCCAGCAGCATTCAGAACCCACAGGAAAGCCAGCTAACCATTAGGTAAGGTGGTCAACCCTGGAAAAGAGGAGTCCCAGGAAATGTTGTGGGCCTTCAGAGCCAGGCTGACGCAACAGCTACAAACCCAGGAAAAGGAAGAAAAAAAAAAAAAAAAACCATGATGGGCTGAGTGGCCACCAGGCAACCTATCAATATTATCAGGAAAGTGGGACTGACCACACACATGTGTGTAGGGAATAGGAGCCACATGACTCAACACTGTGGGGTAACCATTAGCAAATCCTAGAGTTCAGGAAAGTCTGCTGGACAAATACCACAGTTCTTTTTTTTAATCATACACATTGAACTGAAAACAAAAACAAAACAAAACAAAAAAAAACCCTGAATCCAGGCAGCACATCAGCTAAATGTAGAACATGGACTTTACATTCTGACTCAGCCAAGCCAACTGTAAAATGACATTTTGGGGACTCTTGAGGGAAGGCTGAATATAGCTTAGGTGTTAGACGATAATGGAGACTTATTGCTAATTTTGTCTCAGAGTCGTGTAGTAGTGATGTCTTTTAAAACGCCTTCCCCACTAGAGAAGACATAGAAAGTGACTGTGGGGGCAGAAAGCAAGAATTGCAACACTGTTGCTAACTGCACAAGCTGAACTGCTGGTAAGAATGAACCCGTCACACCACCTGCTTTGCTCTGCCTCTTAGAAGATCTCTAAGTAAGTTTGTAAGCGCTGAACAGCAATGCTGCTGTAAGGGCCACTAGGGGCCTTTGGAGCCTACTGGATGACCATCTGGCAGCGACAAACAGCTATGGTAAGCAACTCTATTTTGACAACAAAACAAACTGAGGCCTTTTTACTCAGTAAGACACACATTTGGAGGCAAGAAAAGTAATAAAGACCTAGGTTAATAGATACTTTTGATAAAGATCAATATAAACTGAACTGAAAGGAAAAATAAAGTCTAGGATAATGGGCTAGTGTACAGAGTGGGAATATCCAAGCATGGCTCCGAAGAGAGAGCCCCCCAGACACAGGCTTCTTAGGCAAGCAAATTCCCACTCCTTGGCCACAGCATGTTACCACTTCTGCAGAGTCCCCGCTGGCCTAGGCACTGCCAGCTGTTTCCCTAATGGAGGTTGACTGTAGGGTTTCCTTGTCCAGTACCTGTAGACACAGGTCCGGACTCCTCTAGCCTATTCACTGTGCACATGTGCTGTAAATGTGGTAACTACATGCCCTTCTGAGTGGGCTCTCCCGGAAGACCCAGTCCTAGCTTTGCTGGCACAGGCCTGTGGACACTGCTGCTAAAACCAGAGTTTTACAGAGTCAGATCCCCTACAACTGGAATTATAGTTGTGAGCCACCATATGGGTGCTAAGAGTTGAGTCTGGGCCCTCTGCAAGAGCAGCGGGTGCTCCTAACCACCACGGAGCCATCTCTCCTGACTCAGACTTCATTTTTAAAGTCTCTGCTTTGCTTTGAAATGCAAGCTAGACTTGAACTCATAGCCACTCTTGTCTTGCTTCCCCGGAGCTGGATTACAGGCATGCAACACCATCATTGATTAAATTCAGGTTGTCCATGAGCAACGTTTTGCAAGTTTTGACAGGTGAACAGAGTTGCATAACCACCACAATCAAGGAGCCAGCCTCCTTCCTCTGTGCTTGGATCCTGACAATATCCACTCTGTTTTCTATCCCTGTAATTTTTCCTTTTCAAGAATGTCTTAAATATAAACGAATCCATCCATGTAATCTTGTGGGTCTGAATTTTGCTTCAATACTTCTACGAGTTGCCCATAGTTTGGCAAGAATGAGCATTTTGTTCCTTGTTATTACTCAGTGGGATTCCATCATACTGAGTCACCAACAATTTATCTATCATTTTCCCACCCAACGAGAATTTGGGTTGTTTCCAGGTTTGGGCTTTTGTGAATAAAGCTGCGGTGCATATTCACGCACAGGTCTCTGTGTAGATACATGCTTTGATTCCCTTTCAGTGAGTAGCGAGGAGGGAGTTGCTGGGTTGGATGAATGGCTATCCTAACATCTCTTGTTCGTTCATTATTCATATTGCTGTGTAAGCCTGTTGCCTGTGCATAAGACTCATTGGCCTAAGTGTGACATCCTTCAAGATGAAGTTCATCTCTGCCTCCACCTTTGCCTCGTGCTTGGTCACATAAATACCTTCCTATGCTCTGTTCTAACGGTTCCACGTGAATATCTCCTTTCTCCAATGTCCATGGTGGTTTCAAGGTGGCAGATTTGTCTTTATCCTTTTATGTTTTTCTTCTGCCATGCATACTAGCAAACTACTCGAAACACTTGAGGGGTGGGGACAGGGGTGGTCTGTCACAGGAATGTTCAGATTTAGTTTGGTGAAGCCCAGTCTACGCATCTTTCAGCCTATGTTTACTGTACTTCATAAATAAAAATTCTTGTCTTGCTTCAAGGCAAAGCACTCAGACTCAGGACATTCATCCTACCTTTGTGGGTTTTCTTACTCCCTTCCTAAGGACAGACACCTGTGGGATGCCAGGACTCAGCTTAACATAGCGTGGGTAGAAGGAAGTGGAAGGCAAGTCTGAGGGAATTACAGTGACTAGACATAAGTTATAGAGAGAAGTTTCCAAAAGTGCCACCCACAGATGCCAAGTCAGAGGAGAACTTCCTGGTCGGTCCTGCTGCCATGTGGCCTTTCTCAAAAGCTCCTCCTTGTAACACCCAAGCACCTGCCTTCTCTCATGGTTCCAAGTCAGGCTCGGTCACATGAACCGGATGGGAAGCTACAGGGCCATCTGTCGGAGCTGCCTTCTGATGCTAGGTCCAACTCCTCAGTGAATGCTTCACAATGTGGTTTGACTGGCTGGAACCGGCAGGCAGACACACCTCCACCTCCACCTCTAGCCATGATTCAGCAAAATGGTTTGTACATTGATCAATTAGTCAATTAATCCACCTCAGTTTGCGTGGGAAGAGTCACCCAGGTACCGATAGGAATGTAGACAGATATACACTGAATGTATGAACCGCAGCTCCACACACTCAATCCCCCCTAACCACAACCAAAGCAGCATCAGTTCATGTCCCAACCCTGGCCCAGGCCCACAAGATGAGCCAGTAGCTTGTTATGGTATACTCTCAGAAAGACTCACTGATGATGAAATCAAGGTCTGCAAGAGAAAAATGTCAGAACAAATTCAGAAGATTTAACACTACAAATGTAAAAACTCAAGAGGATTTGACCCAAGTTTTGGAAGGAAATAATGAATGATAAAAGAAATTGTTTTCTAAACTGTGTGGTGTGCGAGTGCGTGTGCGTGTGCGTGTGTGTGTGTGTGGCCAGAAGTTGATGTCAGGATGACTTTCCTCAGTTGTTTCTCCACCTTTTTGTTTGGAGACAGGGTCTCTTACTAAACTGGGCCTGATGAATGGGTAACCTGTGGGAAGCAGGCTGGGGCTTCTAGCACAATCCAGGCAGGGCTAAAATGGAAGATCAGAATCTTCTATGGTGCAGGAGTGGCTCCTAAAGCTCTCCTCGGGGTCAATTACACTGTGGTTCCTCATTCTTCCTTTGGAAGCCAGAGCTCTCTTACAGAAACAGCTGCACAGAGACTTTTTTCTAAGACTTCTAAAAATCCTCCTCTAAACATTGCTTTAGGACTAAGGTACAATTAAGGTAGGGAGAAGGCTCTGCAATTCCAAAGACAGATACAGCACTTCTTAGAGCAGAGGTGTGGGGAACGGCCATGCGGCTGGAAAGGGTGGAGCACCTGCAAGTGGCTGCTTGCTCTGGCAGTTCTTGGCTCCATGAAGCCACGTGATCTCAGAAGATCATTCCAAGAGTCTGTCTGCTTTCTTGTCTGGCAACTGGACACACTCTCAGGCCACTGTTACCTTTGCTGTAATGTTTTAATTCAGCACAGAGAGCAGACACAGGCCACTAAATCCCTTTCCTGATTTCCTAATGCTTGAAATTGATGGTCAGTGGTGTGCACAGTTCTTGAACAAGCTGTCAAAGCTTGCTGCCTTCTGGATCGTCTCTCAGGTGGCCTCTGCTGCCGTCCCAGGCAGGGAGGGGACAACTCTAATTCCCTATGACAGGAGCTCCCTGCTCTTCATGGTTCTCTTCTCCTTCTAGTCTGTGTTCTCTATCAGGCTGGGCCAAGTCCTCTAGGCACCAGAACCCATCTGAGTACTCCTCTTCCGCACAGTCTCCCTGTATCACCTGTTGCTCACCACCTGTGCCCTCCTGTCATGGTGACCATCATAAGGGTAGGTAGCCACCAAGCTCTACCTATCTACTTTATTTTTTACAACATCGAAGGGTTATTTGCTGAGCAAAACAGATGTACTTAAAATACAATCAAAGCACCATGTCCTCTGAAGTGATCTTATAGTTTTTTTTTTTTAAATCCACCTTAGGGTGAACTGAATCCCCAAATTCGCAGGCTGAAGATGAGTTTTTTCCCTAAGTGTTTGCTTGTGTATTCTGCCCCACGTGTGTGCCATAGTGTGAACGTGGAGGTCAAGGGACAACCTCTGACAATGGCCTTTGCCTTCCACCTAGTTGAAGGCGAGGTCTCACTACAACAGCTATGGGATTAGAGACACATGCAAGCACGCCCGGCTTTCCATGGGCTCTGCAGATTTGAACTCTGGTTGCCATGTTTCCATAGAAAGCTCTTTCCCACTGGGCCACTGCCCAGCTCATATGCTTATGTTGCAGCACCCCTGAAATGTCCCAGTGGGGGTTGTATTTGAGACAGGGTCATTAGAGACGAGACTAAGGTAAAGTGATGCCATCAGGGTGGGCATTAACCCAGTGTGACAGGTGCCACATAGGACATAAATCTTGCAGAAGAAGAAACTATAGGCAGAGTAGGCACCTCAGAGAGGTCAATCCCACAGAAACTCTGTCCCAGAACTTTCAGCTTCTTAACTTTGAGGAAGTAATGTCAGGGGTCTAACCCAGTGGTACTCTTCGATGGCTACAACAGAAAACCAACAGAGGCTAAAATCCTGCTGCACTTGTAACATATTTAACTAAAAAGTGATACAATGAAACCACGTATGTATAAGAGCTCAGACTTGTATATTGCCAAGGAGCCAATCTGCTTGATTCCTCATTGGCAGGCTGCCTTGGCATGAACACAGAGGGTGCATATCTCCATGTAAGGCAAATGCCACCCACCTCCATCTGGCATCTCCCTATGAAGTAAAAATCAAATTCTTTAAGTTGGATTGAAAAAGGAAAAACAAACAACCACAAAAACCAAGGAAAACGACTGGCCGGGAGCAAGGCGTGCTCGACAGGTGAGCGTGGCTTCAGGTTCTGGGCCACCAACTTAGAAGCAGAGCCCTTGAGCAAAAGGTTGAGGTCTGGATCCTCTAATGTCCCCTCCCAGGGCCTCCCTCTCTCCCATCCTCCCCC